>JALBCR010002485.1:0-228543 GCA_030710515.1 Abscondita cerata | reverse complement strand
GGTTGATTGAAATATTGGTAAAGATAGTCAACCGCTTGTATTTGCTTGTATCACGGATGCAATTCACATATGCATGTTGGGTTGCGTTTTTGTTTACTTTTTCACCTGTACTGAAGCGCTAAGTTATAATGTGTACGATTCTTGAAATAGAATAGTTCAATTTATTCCACCGTTGTAAAATGGCGCAACATACAATCCGTAAAATTTACTTTTGTCAATACAATGTTGCAACGTTTTCAAATATTTAGTAAACGTATTAACTAGTAATTAAAAGTGACGAATTTTTCATTTATGAATAATACCATTGATGATACATATCTTGGATTTTAATGACAATGTTTTTTAATAATTTACTAAAATACATGCGAAGCGTTATTTGTTAAAACAGTTTGGTTTGGTCGGTGTTAGATAAATAAGAAACAATTATTTTACAAATTATGCTTGCACTTTATTTTTAACTTGCAAATAATAATGTTGACATTTGTTTGTCATTTAATAACTTCGTTAGGAATAAAGTAGAACATACTGGGAGAAATACCACTAGAGTTCAGAAACGCAAAATTATTGGTTTTTGTATCTACTTGTTTTTACGTGTTCAGTTGAAAAGGATTTTAAATAAAATTGGTTTTCAAATTTTTCAATTCAAAAGGCAACAAGTTACCGTGTTTTTAGGGAAAGGGGCCACTAGACCTTCAAATTTAAATTCACTTGGTAATAAAACCTATTCCTATTACTTCTAAAAATAAAAGTACTAGATTTTAGCTTGAGGTGTGTTGTCTCCCGACGCGGTGCGGATAATACGTGTATAATACACTATTCTTTTCTGTGACGAAATAAATGACGATTTAATATTGAAAAATCATATTACAATAGAATTAGAAAATTATTGAGGGAAATTTGGTGTTAAAAATAGTACTCACTTTTTTCCCTGAGGGAAAAATAATTTACGAAAAGTGACACTTTGTTATCTGTTAGTAGAGATAAAAAGTTAGGATTTTACTCTTTGAAACTGTATCAAAATATCATGGTTCTCGAATTAAAATAAGTTTAATTAAAGTAAAATTAGCTCATTAATTATAAACATTGTTTCAAAAATTACAATTCCAACTGATCTAAAATAATAGTAATAATTTACAAACAATTTACACATAAATAATAACGTACCTAATACAATGCTATACATAAAACATATCCAAACATTTACACTTATTTATGCAGATAATATTCTTATTTTACGGTGTGGTTTTGTGACATCACTGTAATTATAGCTATTAGAAATATGTTTATTAGCCTCCCACTTTAAGGTTCGATATAGTTTTATTTTAACCAACTGATCGATAATTAACAGTTTATGAGTGTCGCATTCTCTGAACCATGAATTCACACTGCTGTTGAGACATTTTTTTATACGGAGTTTAATTTTTTCCAATAAACCATAATCTGTTTTAAAAGATGAAATTCTTCAGTAAAAGTTTCAATAAAAAACACAAATTTTGAGAATTCGGGTGATGGTCTGTGTAAGTATTTAATTCCATCAGATTTGCTGTAATCTTTATATAGAATTAATGATTCGTTCACATTGAAAACACTTGAGTCGTTAACTGTTAGCATTTCCTTACACGTATTACAATGTACTTTTTTATATATGTAGTGACTTAAATAACCCGCAACATACGACACTGAACAAGATTCTAAAGAACTATTAATTACGACATTGTCTTCATTGATTTTGTTCTCCAGACAGGTTCTAGACGATCTCTTTGTTTCATTATTTTCTACACTTTCATTTGTCCCAATTTTGTTATCCTCTTCCTCATAGTTAGTGTTAAATTGTTCATCTATACCATATAGTATCTCGTCGTTATCTTTTCACAATTCCCTTGTTCTATTGGTATTTGCAAGCGAATGTGCATGTTATGTTGTAATGCAAGCCTAAATTCGCGGGCAGACGGTTGGGCATTATAACCTCCTCTAGCACGAATCATTGAAAAGCATTTTCTAGAGGATCTTGATTTATTCGTGACGTTAAAAAAGTACAAAGTTCCTTCTCCTTTAAGTCCTCCCACAGACTTAAAATTGAATTTATAGTCCATTGGAAACCTGCGATACAGTATATATTTTTCTTTCTACACCGTTCTCATAAAACTTGATGGAATTGAAGTATTGTACAGAACGTTTCAACGTTTCGCATGGCATGTCTTTAAAAACTGAAAGACCACGCTTGTAGGGATTCGGATCATTTACTGAAAAACTATTTAAAACAGTCAAAAATGTTGTTAATTGTTTTAAAAAGATGCAGTATCTAACGCCGTATTACTTGTTAATTGACCCGTCATCACAGCACTGCTAATTGCTGCAGATACAGAATTGCTAAATACCTGAGCGGCGTATTTAACACGCATCTTTTGAAAATTTGATGGGTTAATATGTTTGTCCGTAATTTTAACATGGATCTTGCTACACTGCTACACTGATCAATATAAAAAGTGTTGACAAAATCGGTCCACTGAATTTTTTATTGTTGACGACTATTTCCAGTTTGCTGTTCATGACATTGTTCCTTAAGCTTTTTAGTAAATGAGGAGGATCATACGCTACATATATTTTGTTATTGTCGATTTGAATTGTTGGATTTTCTTTGTGGCGCCTAGACAAGATAGAGCACTTCTGTTATTAGATCCTTGGTCGCAAACTAACGCTCGAGGTTTCAATCCAATTTGAAACAACTTATGCATCACTTGCTTTATAAGAGTACATAATATTTCGCTTTTAACTGAACCAATACTGAGAAAATAACAAAATGGAATTTTCCAATTATACAATATTCCTCTCAAATAAAAACCAATCCATGGTTACTTAAAACGGTTTACGTCCTAATTCCCCTAAATCTTGATATCCTTCGACGTAGTCCCAATATTGGTTATAATTTAAATTTCGTTTTAAAGTAATTTCTGTCACACATTACTACGCACTGCTTTTCTTTGTCTGTCATTCCTTCAACTTTTTTTTAATTTTTGTATAAGAACATTATTTGTCCCTCGATCTTAAATTAACAATTTTCAACCACGACTTGATTGTTGAAATTGCTGGCAAAACAAATCCTAAATGGTTCAACATAAATTTGTAAGCGGTATGCGATTTATAATACAATGATAATGCCAGTTGTTTTCTGAATCCTTCCATGGAGTTCGTGTCCGATGAAAATACTGTATATTAATAAATGTCCCCAAAGTCGGTTTTTTGTTTTTAAAAGACCCGAAATTCTAAAGCTGTTTTGAAGTTTGCGCTTCAATCTAAATATTTCACACTTTTGACTATTCAATTTATTTTTAAACTTTTTAATTTTAAAAGAAACGGTTGTCTGTATAGGTTTATCAGAACTTATACTTCAATGCAACCGGGGCGGATGGGGTGTTTTTCTTGAGTTGCACTTTGGATTTCTAAGGGGGAAACATATCTGCTAAAAGGAGGCACTCATATCTTAAAATATAAGTATACCTAAAGTTGATATTGAAACAAATGTATTACGAGGAGTCTCCCGGATTATCGTTTATGAGTCACATCTCTTTATCGGCTTAGTCTGAAATTTTATAATTGTATACTTTTAGCAACACCTTTAGTAAATGAGTAGGCTTGTTATAATATTGTTTAGATGCAAACAGTTGAGTACATAATATTGTAATATAAGAAAATCTAAATATTCGTTCCAACATAAAAAGGGATAGCGTTTCTATGTTAAAAGATTTTAATTTCAATGACTAAAATTTAGAAATTTACTTGGTGTAAGCTTAATAGATTTTTTTAAAACATTTTCAACGGATAAACGATGTTAATGTAATAAATATATGAGTATGGAATTTGGAAAAGTATTTAAAGAAATTGTTTTTTTTGGAGAACGTTTTTCAACGATTTCTTTACGAAATTATTACTTTTAAATCTGCAGGTTTTTTCATAATAATAAACTTTATTCACATGTGTATGTATACAATCTTTGTACATATATGTGTTTGTCATGATGGTATAACCATTGTTATAACCTTACGCAAGAAAGATACAAATAAATATTATTACATTGAACAATTAACAGACAATAGAAAAATATATAAAAAAGGACACACATTTAATTAGTACGTCGACAAAAATCAACAAATTCTGTATATTGTAGAACGCATGTTTTTTTTTGTTTGTCAATACTGACTCAATGCAACAATATTCTTAATCAACGGCATGATGCATTGGCATAACAATGTCGGCCCTAGCATACAACTATCAGCAAAATTATAGTTTTCTATTCTTACATTTATCGGCAATACTGTTCTGTAAATTCTACAATACAATTGATGTATTTTCTTAGCATAAAGCGATACTACTGACTCCTGATGTTTAGGAATAACTCTCGGGGTCGCATAATCTCAAAAGGTTGACTATCTTTACCAATATTTTAATCAACGGAGGTGTATAGTCATGCGGTGTAAGCTGACTGTACAAGATTTATGGTTGGCTCTTTAAGCTTCCTCGTGGATAAATGAATATAAGTAAAATATGTGTCTTGTAAGTGACATCTCGTGTAAACATTGACACGTGCGGAGTAGTATAAAACTAAGAAAATTTTATGGGGTTTCTTTAATGAACTTAAGCCAAAAGACGATAAAAATAAAAAATAAAATACGTACGATAATAATTCATATATAGTGATTAGTGTCTACTGATCAATTGTTTTAAAGACACCTTTGTATAATGGTAAATTGGTTTGTCTTGGCAAATTATTATCTTCATTATGGTATAAAAAAACAAGAACGAACTAAACTCTCATTTCTTTTAAATTGATCACCTTTCTGATTTAATACCGGAACAAACAACTTTTGCTTTTAAACATTTTTTTTGCAACTTTCTACGATAATAGAAATATTGCATTTTTTTTGAAAACATAGTTTTTCGAATTCTTTTCTGAATAACTTTGGAAGTGATTGAATTTCTCAAGTTTTGTTTTCTATAGTTATTAGAATGTCATTACGCCGATATAGTTATAAATAGCAGACTAGATTGAAATTATAAAATGGAGACGAAGCTGATATTTAATATTCAATCGAGTCTGCTATTTGTGTATACCAGCAGTGTGTCGTTCAGAAGTTTTTATCATACCATTTAACGATGATTTTAATTTCCAAATTAAATTTACTGTAGTAAAGACGTTATCAATGTGCCATGTAACGGAATTATAAAAAAAGTTTGCACCTAAAATACCTTATAGATAAAAAATCTTCATACTAAAGATTCTATTTGAAGCTCCATGAAAATGTTTACATGTCCAGGGGTGATGTTATGCCAGGTTGTTTGTTATAATTACAAGTTTCCTCTTTGTTTTTGCAGATATGGAAAAAGTTTTACTTTGCATACTATACTTGAATGTTATAAACCAAATAAAACGAATATATTGACAACAGAGGAAGTTACAAAATATCTAGTCGAAGCATCTGTTGGAAAAAGCTAATTTTGGCGCTTTTCGGCGTAAACATTGGAGGATAAAAACAAGTATACATTGGAAATGGAGGTGATATTTTAATGTTACAAGAAATTTGGGGTCGGAATTCTGTATGCACTGGTGGAGTAATATGTTAAAAAACCTATTAATAACTAATAACAAAGTAATTACTAAAACTACGTAAACTCGCAAATGAATCTTCGGGAATTATTATTTTAAATGTTGTAAACAAAGAATTATCTGACTATTTCTGGAAACAATTATACAGCAATAGGTAACAGAATCTAATCGCCAATCTTTGATAAATCTACTTTTTCTAACTCCATGCACTTCGTAAATAATATCAATTAGTATAATTTCTGCCCTTAAAACTAAGGCTTCTTGTGGATTGGATGGAGTTCCAAAAAGTTTATCAAAAGATAGTGGAATTTACTTGCTGATCCTCTGTGTCTTATCGTAAATCCCCTTATATCTGTAACAGGTATCTTTCCTAGCGCACTAAAAAAGTTCCAATACTATCCTAATATACAAGAAAGGAAATAAAACTTAATTACTAATTACAGACCTATATCAATCTTAAGTGTTTTCTAAGATACTGGAAAAGGCTCTGAACTAAAAAATGACTACATTTCTTAGAAAAATTCCTCTTTCTGTTCACATAATAGCCTGGTTTCAAAGCAGAACTGTCTACAGAAATTGTATGTAATTGAATGGACACAGTATATTTGGAATTCTATAGATGCAGGCAAACGTGTGGTTGGTAACTTCTTTGATTTAAAAGATCGTTCGATTACTCTCGATCCAAAGATAAAAACTGAATTCTCTATAGGCAAGGTAAGTACTGCCAACAATTTAATTTTATCTTTCTTTATCTAAACGAATTACCAAAGTAATTCATAAATCTCTGGCAAAAGTAACAGCTTTGATGTTAATATTGGAACTCCCCAAGGAAGCATTTTAGGACCCTTTACTCTACATCTTTATATGTTAATGATCTAAGCCTAGTTACATAACCCAAAGTTTAATATCTATGTATGCCGATGATTATTGCAGCAGTAATTGTAACAATGTAATCGATAGTGCAATAGGAATTAATAAAGAAAGTAAACGACGCTATTTTCCAGCTCTAACGACTGGTGCAAGAAAAGAAGCTCACGGTTAATAATACAATAAAACGGAATGCATAGAAATTTCTTAGTCGTAATTTGTATTACATATAGATCTGTTAATAAAACATTAAAGACAAAATAACAAAAACTACCAATTTTGTAAAATACTTAGGGCTGTGTATCATTGATAAAAATTTAAACTTCCACGATCATATTATAGATATATGTTTAAAAATGAGTAAAACTATGCAATTTTGCATAATTAAAACCGATTGTTGATGATAAAAGTCTGTTAACTGAATATTATGCCATGGGTCAATCAAACTTCAAATATTGCATTCTTAATTGGGGGCTAGTTCTTGGGCCCATAAAGTCTTAGTATGCCAAAAACAAATAATTATGGGACTATTTTCGACTCTCACCACTCGCATCGTGCAGAGATAGTTTTAAGAAACATAATATACTAACCGTTTTGGTTTATAGTTGTATAAATTGTAATATATGTGCATAAAACCTTTGAAACATTTTACAAAATTCGATAATACGCACAATTACAATACAAGAAACAAAATTAACATTAATATTAAATGTTTTAACTTAAGTTCACATATCAGATCATCAAAACATTCTGGGGCTCTTTTATTACAACATGTTACCAACAAAAATCAGAAATCTTGGTTTACACAAGTTTAAAACGATGTTAAAGAAAAAGTTTAATATTAATTTGTCCATATTCATTAAGAGAATTTAGAAAGGAAATTTATAAATTTGCATAATGTATACTGTGATAGAAATTTATAATGTATTTTGTAAATTATATTATATAAATGTATTTATATATGTAGTATATGTGAAGTTTATTTTGATACAAATTTATGTACTTATGTATCAAATAATTTTAAAATATATCTCCATTCATCTAAGAAGATCAAGAATGCTAAAACAACTTTCTAATCCAAACTGAAAGTGCTTCAATCCCCAAGTTCAACTTTAAAAATTGCAATTATTATTTGATTACAAACAAGGATTTTACTGCTGTAGTATCAACCCCAAACGAAGAAATTAAGAACCGGATTTTGTATTTGGTTTTATTGGTTTCATCTTCTACCCACTAAAGTACGCTCAAGATGCTAAATGAAGCACTTCATAAACGGCACTTTCGTTGTTGAAATACAAACTGTTATATTAACTATATTGTTTGGTCATTTTGGCTAAGTTCATAATAATTTTAATGTGATAAAGCACTGCCTAACTGCATTGTTTAAGTCATAAAAATGCAAACATTTAAAAAATACAGTAAATTGATGACAAACAATAATAAAATCAATTATTAGATAATCTGGGATTATTGGAAGTGAGAGAAAACACGTATAATACAATTGTAAAATTTGGAAGTTATTTATCAATAATGATCGTCTTTATAGAAACATAGCTGTTCTGTAATTTTCCGACTCGAAAATGCATAAAGCAACAGAAGAATTCAATAACAAACTTGCTTGTTAATTGGTTTTTTTTAACAACAGACCCAGCAAGTTAGCTACAAGAAAATTTAAAAATTATTAAATTGGTTAGCCAAACCCAAGTCAAAGATCATTTTAACTTTCTTCAATTCACGATATATTTTTAGTGTTCCTGTAACGCAGATAAAGAGCTTTCAACGTTATTATATTCTTAACCCTTCATGGTTAATAAAACCCATTTCATAAATCATTTTCTATGATGAAAGTATGTCAATCAAGAATTTTATTACAAGACATTAACTTTTACGTATTTTTTATGAGTTACGAATTTCTACAAATTACAGAACTGGTATTTAAGAAACCGTATACGTAACAAAAAGCTAATAAATACCTTTCGCACACTAGGGAATTTTTTATGATAGCAAGCAGTATGTGATTATTATTACACAGTAATAATACTTTTACCTTTGCAAAATTTTGACAAGTACCGTCCAACACCAACATGAAAATTAATAGGTGCAATCGAGTACAGTCAAGTAAATAAATATGAATTTTTACTAAAATTGGATTAAGTCATCCGAAAACTTAATTATTTTGCATTATCCAATATTTAAAACAATAATATTTTTTAGTTTTAGACTTTGAATGTATTATTGAACATTCGTAGCATTGATTATACTTTTAAATAAACAAAGTTCCATGTTAATGTGCTCTATAAGTGGATTAATGAATGAATGGGAACATGATATGACTTCCAAAATTTCCCTTTAGTGATTCCTGGAAATCAGTATATTGAGTAATGTCTATGGTGATTTCCACTAAGTCATCGTCTTATTGGTTGCTAAAATTTGATTGCTTATAATTTTATGAATGATATTGTCTTTGCAATTATTCTATGGCCAATTATGATCAAATCATTCTGAATTAATCCATCCGACTTACATATTTAAAGTAATTTTAGAACATTTTCTAAAATACTGTTTTAATCACAAATATTCACTAGGATATTTATTAATTTATTATAAAAACTTGAATAAAACTCAAGAAATTGCCAATTGTGTAACTAGAAGATTATTTATCCTATTTCTTTCTATTATTTCTTCTTCTTTTTCTATTTCATTTCATCTGTTTAAATAGTGATGCACTAATTTTCATATATTTCGCAAGATTGCGATTTTCTAGGTTGATTATTTTTCCCAAAATCAAATAACAACTATTTAATTCTCTATATAGTATATGACCATTGCTAAAAATTGCGATATTGTTCTTTATTTTGTTTTGGTAACTGCTTGTTAGCCCGGTAATGAAAGTTACATTACCATAAGCGTTCACCAGAATGCTTTTTAGCAGGGGTGTAGATCCTTTGTAAGCCAACTTTGTATTCTTCATTAAACTTCAACCTCTACTGATAAGTTTCTATCTTCCTTTTTATATTTTTGGTAAATTATTTTAACCTTTTATAGGTGGGTAAACAAAACGCTGTTGTAATATCTCAAAACTAATTAAAATATTAAAGAAAAAAAAGACTTAACTCTAGTTATGCATTTTAGTCTTAAAATTTATCAAGCTGCCACTTACCTTTAAAAAAAAATGGAAATTGTCTCAAAAACTGTAGCACTTAGATATATAGACACTCTTTATATACCATTCAATAGAGGGTTTTTGTTAATGTTATAAAATACAAAGTGTTCTATGTAAAATAAAGCTCATATTACATATTAAATGATCTAATAATAAACCTGTAAATTCTAAACACAACGTAAAAAAGATGTTTAATATTTAATCAGGAATTCATTCTTCTAATATCCTGCAAATATTTAGACGTAAGAGTAAATTTAGTAATTATTTGTTGATTTAGAAGATATTGAATATTTTTTTGTAAATCTATATTTTTAAGAAAAGTCTGACGTAACTCAGAACGTGACTTACCTACTGTATATTTCAAAATAATTTTAATAATGTTACGGTTTATTTGTAAACAATAAAATTACAAATGTAGGAAATGGGATGACCTCCCCGGCAACTCGTCTTAGTCGAAAGTGGTCGGGTGGATTTAAAATCGTTCACAAAGAAGGCTTTAAGACTGCTAGAAGCTGCCACCTAGGATTATGTAAAAGAAATATCTAGATCGCCTAGGTACTATACGAGGATGTATTGATATCTAGTTAGCCTAGACCAGTTCCTTGCATAATCAAAATATTGCGTTACCATATCAACAAACAATAACTTATTAGAAGTGTCAGTGTAAAGTTTGACGTCAAAAGTAAACCAGAGTCACGCAATAAATTAAATGAAAAAGATGTCCACCGAAATTGTGAAAATTGAAAATTGGAGTATCGAGCCATCATCAAGTACCTGTATTTAAAAGGGTTAAGAGGTAAGCAGATTTACGAAGATATGCTTAATACCCTTGGTGATCAATGTCCTCGTATGCGACCGTCAAAATTGGAATGCAAGCTTCAAAAGAGGTAAATTTTCCATTGAAGATGATGACCGATCGGGAAGGCCAGTTTCTGTGTCAGAATTGGGGCTAAAACGGATATCTGAAGCACTGAATATTTCATACAAACGCGTTCATCATATGGTTCACGTCAATTTAGGACATGAGAAAAATTGCTGCAAAATGGATCCCCAAATGTTTGAATGTTGACCAAAAGCGTGCAAGGGTAGAAGGGTAGAAATCTGCTAGAAAAGTTCTTGCTTCAGTTTTTGGGATTGCAATGGAGTAATCATGATTGATTTTTTGGATAACAGTAGAACAATAACTGGAGATTACTATTCGACATTACTGACCACTCTACAGGAAAATATTAAAGAGAAAAGACGGGGAAAGCTATCCAAAGGTGTTTTGTTTTTGCAGGACAACGCCCCTGCACACAAATCTCATGTTGCCATACAAAAAATTCGTGATTTAGGGTTTGAATTACTAGAACACTCCCCTTATTCACCCGATTTGGCTCCGTCCGACTATCACCTCTTTCCTCAACTGAAAAAAAAGTTTAAAAGGTCGTACATTTTCTTCCAACAAGGAGATAATAGAAGCTGTGGAGGTCTGGTTTGCAGAGCAAGAAGAAACATTTTTTGAAAGATCTAGAGACCTTGCAGGTTCTGCTGTAATAAATGTATCCAATAAGAGGAGAATATGTTGAGTAATAAAATATTTTGACATTGAAATTTTGTTTGGTTCTATAGTAGGCTAAGAATTTTCAATATATCCTCGTAGATACAGAAATAGACCGTACGTACATAGAAATATTTATATTGTGTTAGCGACTAGAATTCAATTTCATATACAAACGAACATAGCCACAACAATAGATGCTCTCAATTAGAAATGAATGGCAAAATATCGTTATCAAATACTAATAAGTCACGAAAACGAGGTAAAAACACGAATATACATTTTAAACACAAACGCCCCCAAATAGGTTAGTGTATTTGACAGTCGAGAACACTAATGAATCTCGGCAAATAATTCACACGACAAAATATTGTTCGAAAGGTACTTAATAACAATTACGACTTGTATCGGACCGTGGACGATTATTTAAATAAGTTCAAAGCGCACAGAATTAATTGTACTTAAAAGGATCCTTCGAGTTTACATAATTGTTTAATAAGCGCCCAAAAGGTACGTTGTTAAACGCTCAACCACGATACATCTACATATAACGCGACAAAATTTATAATTGACATGCATAAAAAGTAACTTAGCTTGTGTAACCAGGAAGTCTTCAGTGTTCGACAATGATCAATCGGTAGAGATAATAGCTCTCGTAGCCAAATCTAGTATTTGAGTATCCAACAAAGAATAGGAACAGCCAACATGGACTCCAATAATAACAGTTGCTGAGCGGGCACAAAGGATTAGATAAACGGCTTATCTTGAGTGGATGGCCTTGAACCGACGATGGCTTCCAGGAGTTCATTAACCATTTAATTATAGTTTGTTAAGTTATGAATTTCCAAGTATCCTTTTCGATGGGTTATACATTTTTGGAGTATAATCATCGCTAAACAACCATTGACTAAATTAAAACGAAAGACCCAAACCGAACAAAAGGTGCAATTGAACCGAAATTGAAGATTTATTCCTCTAATTAGAATGGAACGATTTTACTTCAATTGCTAGTACTAAGCACATGTCCAATTGTTCAACTTTAGACAGCATTTTCCTTGCAACACTTTTCACACAAAGATTCAATAGGAAAAGGACGTATAATTTTGCGAAAAACGAGATTCACTTTTGCAAATACACGGGTACCACTTTGGAAACTGACTACTCTAAACATGTAAAATCCCCCAAACTGCCCAATATAAGAATGCATATTCAGACGCATTAGTGTAAACACGGCGGCCTATACTGTAGGGAAATAATTGCTCAATAAATCAATTATTTATGAAATAATCCTGATCGTAAAAAGATAAGACTGCTTTGGCACTCTACCACAATCGTTTTGAATTTTCTTTATACTGGCAACATATTTTTTCTTGTTCAGTAAAGTATCTAATAGAATATACATTATTAATGTTAATCCTGCTACGGCTTTAGAAAAAGTTTTGTTTATTAAAAAAAACACACTTTATGTAAAAATTTTGAAACCTGTTTTCATATTTGAAAAAGCAAAAAAACTGAGTTATATTAGGGACTAATTTGAGACAAACTTAAATGTTTCGGTGGTAATACATAGGTTTAAAACTTAAATAAAATAAGTTTTACTTGGGAATTTGTAAATAATAAAATTTGTCATTTTTGTTTTCCTTTAGTTTATCGTTTAAAGTCTAAATACACATTGATCACCAGAGCCGTATTTAGAATAAAATACGAATATATTAATATCGATCTTGGTTGGAAAAGAAAAATCTGTATTTCAAAAATTTGAAAGATTGTTTATTTGAAAACACTTGAGTTACAAGTCTAGTTTCTCCATCCAATTTTGTTAGTAAGCAATTGAGACTATCATAAATCTTTCCGTAATACATTGGACAATTCCAATTAATAATATATTGTGTACCTTGTAGGAAAAGCGTAACATTTCCCGGCGATGTGAATATTACTTGGAAAAGGCGCCATCCGCCGATCGTTCAGAAGTTTGTGACATTTCTGACAGAATTTTGTGCAAAACGGTCAATATTCCACGTCATGTAGTTGTTGCTGGGCAACGAACGATTACTGTAAGGAAATATTATTTCCAGTAATTAACAAATAGAAGAAATGTAAATTTGATTATTTTAGTATATTAATAATTATATTATAATTATTACAAGTATTGAGGGAATATTGGTATCAACGTAGATATTGAACCATTATTAACATTAACATTTGAACTAGTAGAGTTACTATGTTGTTGTACAGCAAACATTTTTTGGCAATATTGGTATTGTAATTGTTATTAGAATTATTAACTCCAACATTTAAAGTAGTAGAGTTACTCTTGTTGTTGCACAGTAAAAATTTTGTTTGACATTTCCACCTTGTTATTAAATGATTCCTTATTGTATTCCTCCGCGACATCCCCCATGTCTTTTCAAAGTGGTAGTGTCTGCATTAGAATCAACTAAAATAGTCGCAGAGGAGCGACGGAAGCAGTTACCAGTGTGTTCTGTCGGATTGCCTAAATTTAATTAAGCAGGAACCACTAGGGGCATTTTCTGTATTGATGAATTCCCACTACCTGTCGACAACTCCTTTTATTTCTGATATTTGAAAAAAAAAATCGATTAGTATTCATGTTCTGCGGTCGTAAGGCAACTTACTTGCGGTAAAGATTTAAGTATATTTCATTAACAACAAATGTAGGTTTCAATATCTCGGTAATTTGTCTATTCTACAGGCAACCGAAATGCCAAATATTAAAACAACCTAAAAAAAATCGGTGTGTGCTATCCGAATGAACATTTAATTTTGTAACTTACTTTAATCATTAAATATTCTTATCTAAAGTTTCTAAAATAAACTTATTGATTTCAGCTTTACTTGGACTTCTTAGGTCTGTATCCTTCACTTTATCTTTTTAATAATGAACAAAGTTTTGCGAATTTTGATGTATCAGCATCGTGCTTAATTGCACTGGTTGACTTGCACTGGTTCATTTTTGGACACAGTTAAAATATGCCATTACAACATTTTCTAAAAAGGAACTCGTACTTTTTTCCATTCAAAAATCTATGAAACACTTGCTCGTATTTTTTCCTTGATTTCTTTTAGAAGCAGATTTAAAGTAACTGTATTTACTGCTTCTGTGAAGTTTTGGTGGAGTTTTAGAGATATATTCATCTTCACTTAACATGTTTATTAACCCTTAAACCGCGAGTACGGTATCTCATACCAGCTTTACTCAGTGACATTCCGTAATGACTGAATGTGTTAAATTTCGTTGCAGTCAGTGCAGTTTTGTGCAAACTTGCGTAAGTGTTCTTTTGAGGTCTAGGAGTTTATCATACCGATTAGTCGCGTATAACGTAAAAATTCGGATTAGGTGAATTGACCAGTAAAAATTATATTTTTGTGTGGTGTGTTTATGGATTAGTGGTAAGTATTTTGTATTATTTTTTGCCTCAAATTGTATAATTGTAATTGACCATGACATCCGGCTTAAAATGTGTTCGATTTGGTGACAAAACACTCCAAAAAATGGTTCCATGAACTATCTGATTGCGAACAAAACGAATTTTTTGATATGTAAGATTGCAATGAAGAATCATATCAGGAGAATGAAATTATACAAGACAGTGGTTTCTCCACTTTTGAACAAGAAAGTGATCTTCGGACAATAAACAGCAGCACAGTAAAACTATAGAAACCGTAGCCGAAGATGGGAGTTTGAACGGTAATAATGTGGCAAGTTGTCATGTTAGTAGCACTGTCAAATATAAGGGAAAAATATATATTCTGGGATTCAGAAGAACCTACTAAATCTGTAAAAATGCCTAAACATAATATTGTAATCAAATTGTCTATTCTAGAAAGAGCAACAAATTGTTTAGGTAACAAACGTAATCTTGATGAAATTTGGAACCTTTTTATTCGACAGTGAGATGCTTTGTGAAATTCTATTACGAACAAATGAAAAATTAAAAACAGTACGATTCACCCACAAAAAAATTGATGTCACATATTACAAAAGTACTGACCTAGTTGAAATTAGAGCTTTTATTGGGCTCCTTATGCTAACATCTATTTTTTGTTCAACCATGAAAATACGTTGTCCTTGTTCAAGCACGTCTTATATTCAGGGCAGTAATGTCCTCAAAGAAATTTGGAAAATTACTTTGTGCATAAGATTTGATGATTCGTCTACAAGAATTGAACGACATCAAAAAGATCCAGCCGCGGTAACATATTTTCTTTTAACCGCTTTATAGAAAATTTGCAAAACGCTTTTAATTTGGGTCAAACCGTATGCTTTGACAAAATGTTAATTAGTTTTAAAAGGCGATGTTCGTTCAAGATGTACATACATGCCCAATAAATCGGCAAAATACGGTTTTGAAATTATTATGTAAGAATTGAGGGTTCCACGGCTAAAGTCATTGGCTGGAACAAAAACACCTCCGGGATTAGATCGTGTCAAAAAGTAACCGTGAATTGCCAACGTTCCTCCACCTATTGTAGGAGGCTTCATCAGGGCTAGAAAATAAGAACAAAATCTGGCTTGGTCACAAGTTGATTACTAGACTATCAGTTTTCTACCTTCAACTTTCTTTGTTTGCTTCAGTTTCTTGTTCTGATGAAACCCCTTACGATAGGTGGCGAAACGTTGGCAACTACGGTTACTTTTTGACACAGTCCAATTTCGGAAGGCGTTTTTGTTCCAATAATAAAATTATTATTTTGGCAGATGCCCGAAACTCCTACTTTTTTAATGGTTACATGTATACTGGTAAAGATAGCGATGGTAAAACGTTACCCAACAAAGAAAAGATATTTCAAACCAACTCAAGCAGTTTTACGCTTAGTGAAGCCTATAGAAAAAATCAAATAAGAATATAACTGCTGATAACTGGTTCTCATCAATAGAACTGCTTTATCAGTTAAAAGCAAAAGGTTTAACGTATACGGGAACATTAAACAAAAACAAGCATGAGATACCTTCAGAGTCTTTACCATCGCCTAAAAGATTAGTTGGAACAACTTTATATGGGTTCTCCAATGATTTATTTACTCTATTATCATACTCACCAAAAAATAAGGTTGTTACCCCAAAATAAAGACATTTGTTTATTGAAGAACTAGCACTGTAACTAGTAACACCTTTGTAGAGTTCCAGACTTAAAAATTAAATAATAATAAAAAAAATTATGTATAATTACCCTAAAAGGTAGACGACACATTAAACCGCTAGTTTTTTTTTGTACGCTTTTGCTCTCGAAATATATCGGAAAGAATTCTCCGCCTTAAATTTTTTTTTGTTTGAACTAATGAAATAAGGGCGATGCAGGGACACTTGTGTGAACCTTGTAACGTGTTACTAGAGGTATGTACAATGTATGTTTAGATTAATTTTGGGGATGCTTTATTTTGAACCAGATTTAAGTTTGCCTTTTTGCACGTTTTTAGTTTTACCTTTTACGATTGTTTAAACCACAATTATAGAAAAATTTACTAATTAGGAACCGCTAATGTAGTTACTTTGTCTGAAAATTTATTGCGTAGAGAATGAAGCGTTCGCCACCAATTTATCAAATGTTTTTTTTTATTAAAGTTTAATTATATTAAGTTTATATATATTGCTATGGGAAACAATAGATAAAATATAAGTTAACAATGTTTAGTTCAGATTGTAAAATAACCACTGTCGCGGAGGCATAAATTTGGGCGTTTTCAGTCTATTTTTAGAACATATGAAGGAGATTTTTTTAACAATGCAACAAGATGTGGAACGCTACTAAATTATTATTTGTTTTAAATCGTTTGTTTTAAGGGTCGTTTACATCTATTTGAATTGAATTAACGTACGTAAAATTAAGAATTGCCAAATGTTTAGCACCATTCCGCTAACACTTGCGTATACGGAAAATTAACGTGTATACGAAATTGTTGTGTCAACTTCAACTTAAGAAGTTACTAGACAGTTTATTATGTTTGTATGCAGTTTTACCATGAGTGATTGTAAAGTAATGTTCAATGAGAACTTCTTAAGCTAACTTAGTAAATGTAAGCGGAAAGCTTCGTGTATTCGTGCGTTGATTCTTATTTTTTTGTGTCTGCATTGATTTAGTTTAACTGGATGTGAACGATACCTTACTCATGAATTCGTTTGTACTTAACTTTTACAAGTTGGGGAACGTTTTTTGAATGAAGGCTCTTATCGATGTTGTTTTTTGATATATTGATTTAGTTCGAATCGGATGGGTGTATTTTAAGCCGCCTGGTAACGACCGTTGGTTGACTTAATTGTCCTACCTGGTTTGTTGCAAGTGGAGTAGCTTGTACACCTCCACCGTGGAATTATTTGATATTTTGATTTAACAAACGTTGGGGAGTGTTCGTCAGAAAGGGAGCGGTTCAAGCCGCCTGGCAACAACCGTTGGTTGACTATGTCCTAGCTGGTTTGATGCAAGTGGAGTAGCTTATCTCTCTCCCCGACTTAATGCCATAAAGAGAGGTTCAAGCCGCCTGGCAAGAGCTGTTAGTAGACTTAATGTCCTAGCTGGTTTGATGCAAGTGGAGTAGCTTATCTCTCTCTCAATTTAACATGAAACTTTTACTATGACATTTATTGTGATTGAACTTATTATTTACCTGCTGATACAAAGAATATCAAAGCAGAGGTTATTGATTTATGATCTTGATTTTATTTGATATGATATTTATTATGTATATGCAATGTATTGTTTTTTTTTTGTTTTCTGTGTTTTTACTAACATGCGACAAACGAAGTTATGAGGCTATTTGATGATTATTTATCTCATAAGAATTGAAATATGATGAACATATCTTGTTGCAGTGTTTTATTTGATTTGGTTAATATTTTGATTATTGACATTTTATGTGTTATGCCTTTGCGATTTGTGTGTTATTTGTGTATGTCCAATGTACTTTTCAGGTTTTCCTTTTGTAAGCAGCCTATGCAGGAATTAAATATTAAATGTTATTGTGGTTTGCATGTGAGTTTTATTTTAATTTATTGGTTTATAATACATTATCCAAAGTGAATCAGTTCTCATTCAACCGAATCTATCCAAATCTTGTAGATAAATTAAAATAATCACAACGTAGGATCCTTTTCCATTTTATTTATTTGACGATCACAACTTTCTTTTGTTAAGGCCAAATTTTATTAACTTTATTTTTGGAGTGGGTTACTGACTTCTAATTTATGTACTACGACATGGGTTAGTTGTCACCTCTGATACTCGTGACTTGTTTTGAAATTTTGTCATGCATGTATCACTACATTTTTGGTGCCGTGACCAGGATTTGATGGAATGAGTAATTGAACGTGTGATAATGTATTATCATTATTTTGTACTTTTACTGGCGTTTGTTTAAATTTCAGGAATTACTGACTGTCAATTATATCCAGTTAATCAACCGTTTCATGATGCCAAGGGTAGGTCTAAGGAATAAAAAGCGAAAGCACGCAGTAGAAGAAGAGGAGTATGTACGAGAGGAAGTAGCAGTGGTAGAAGATCTGGTGGGCGAACCTGAACCGTCGCACTCTAGCACTCTCTTAACAAAAAACCGACCGACCGATGACCATAACGAAATAATAGAAATCCGTCAACTTCTAATAAACCAGGAATTTCAAATAAACCGACTGAACGAAACTTTGGGACAGTTGACCAGGAAGTATTTATCTACTACTAACACGATCCAACCAAACACTACTATTTCAAATGGAGCAAGCGTGGTACAAATTCCAACCATTGAGCCAGTACGAGTAGATCCCACAGTTCCGGTAGTCACTGCGGATCCGACTTTGGCAACTTCGAGTCCAGGAGGAACTACAACGACAAACCCGACAACGACAGATGAGGCAACCTGGAAACAAGTTGTGTTGGCGTTTGCGAGTAAGAGTTTAAGTACACATGAAAGACCTAAATTTAAACCCGATGTTTATAATCCTGTCTTGTTTTTGAACGATTTTGATGCCTATTTTGAGTCTTTAAATGTGCCCATTACTCATAAATTAACTTCCGTTAAAACTTGTTTTGATTTACAATTAAAAGGGTGGTTAGCTATCTATGGGGAAAATTGGAAATGTTTTGATGATTTTAAAACGGATTTTTGTCACATTTTGGTCCCTCGATAAACAACGCCAGACGCGTCAACAACTTCTTAGGAATAGGTATAGATCTAGTAGAGATAACTCTTTAGTCGCGTATTTTGTATTGCAAGTCAGCATCTTCAGAACATTTACTCCTCGTCTTTCCGATAGCGAAATTGTGAGCGAAGTTATGACTCAACTTCCACCCCAAATCCAGTCACTATGGAGAGCAACAGATTTACAATCTGTTAGAGACATCATTAGTTTTTAGAAAAACAATCTGGGATTACTTTTGAAAATTATGCTAGACAACCTTTGACCGCGCCAATTTCTTTTCGTAATATTACAGGCTTTCGTTTGCCCGATGTATCCAGACCCCACCGACGTTTTATCGGAAAACTTATTCACGTCAGGGAAACCGTCAGGGGAAGATGTAAGAGGGAACTTCTTCCTAAAACCACTTTAAACCCCCCAATTAACTAATTCTAATTTAACTAATAACAAATCAAACGACATAAAATCTCCGACTCCATCATTTTTAAATTTTAAAATAGTTTATTTTCCTGGACCCAATTATACAATAGACGATCTTTGTAACACTTATACAAAGGGTTTTGATTTATTGCAAAAGTTAGGTGGAAACCTGGGGTAGTATATGGGGCATGATTTACCTAGTATAAACCCAATACAACCTTATATATATTGTAATAGACAATTAGTAGTCGATAGATTTAAGGGCGCGTCATATAACTGTGTCAACACTTTATTCGAAGCGAACCATTTCAACCGTTTTACAATTAGTGGATCACCAATGTTTTTATCAAACCTATCTTTAGAAAACCGAAAGTTAGAAATAACTAGTGCAAATTTAAGTCAAAATGATTCTAAACTATTTCGGTTGCCGCATATAGAAATCAAGTGTTTTGATCTTTCCTTGATCGCTTTGGTCGATTCGGGTTGCGAATTATCTTGTATAAATACCGATTATGTGAACCAAATAAAATCCAAATGTCAGTTGCCTATTTTACCTGTATCGTCTACTTATTTACAAGGCGCCATAGGGACTCGTAGCGTTCGAGTTAGGAATCAGGTGTATTTAACGTTTAGTATTCTCAATGTAAATTCAGAATTTAACTTTACGTTTTTATCTGTTACTAATTTAATTAGACCTGTTATTCTTGGTATGGATTGGCTTTGTAGCGTTAAGGCTTCTATTAATTTAGTTAATTTGTCATTAAGCTTGTGTGCCCATGAAAAATATTACGAAGTACCTTTTGTTCAAATTGAAGAAAATTTATTGGAGAATACCAAACCTGCTTGTATATTATCTGAAGTTGAAGGGCGTGGTGTTATGGAAAACACCTTTTCAATCTTTCTGAACACATAGAAACTGATGATAATTTGTTACAAAAATGTTCTTCTATAACTACTTTGTCTGATTCTCAACGACAGCAACTTAATTCACTATTAAAAGAGTTTCAACCTATTTTCAATGCTTATCCGGGGCGAACCCATAAATATTTTCATGAAATAAAAATGCAAGATGTTACACCGTTTGTCAGAAGACCATACCCAATACCTTTTAGTTATCGAGAGGAAGTAGAGAAATGTTTAGAGGAAATGCTCGCGTTAGGTGTAATTAAAAGGAAGCTTCTGCTTTTGCTAGTCCTATAACAGTAGCTAGGAAGAAAAACGGAAAGTTACGTATTTGTTTAGACGCTCGAACTTTAAATTCGCGGATGTTCTCGGATCACGAAGCTCCAATACGAGTCGAGGAAATTTTCAGTTTATGCGGAAATGTTGAATTTATAACGAGTATTGATTTACGAAATTCTTACTGGCAAATCCCATTGTTACCAAATTCTACATGTTATACTGCTTTTCTATATAATGGAACTTCATACACTTACCAAGTACTTCCATTTGGTTTAAAAACTGCTGTCGGATCTTTTACACGTGCCATGGATTTAATACTAGGACCGGAATGTAGAGATTTCGTGCTTCGATATATTGATGATTTATTAGTTGTATCTCCTTCTTTTTGAGCAACATTTAATTCACCTCAAAATTGTTTTTGAAAACTAAAAGATGCATCGATGACTGTGAATTTAGATAAGACTTATTTTTGTCAACAGGAAGTTAAATTTCTAGGACACATTTTAACAAACAAGGGCGTAAGTCAGGACCCAGATAAAACTATGGCTATTAGGGAATTTCCAACTCCTAAAACACCCAAACAACTTAGAGGTTTCATTGGACTTTGTAGTTATTATAGGCGATTTTACATGAAGTTTAGTCAAGACCTTGTTCCACTCACTACTTTGCTTAGGAAAAATGTTAGTTGGTCATGGACGAGTGAACACCAAGAAGCTTTTGAGAGAATTAAATGCCTATTTCTTTCAAGTGTCATGTTAAGATTTCCCGATTTTACTAAAATCTTTTATCTTCAAACTGACAGTTCTGGAATTGCCATAGGCGCCGAACTTTACCAGATTGACGACAGAGACGAACACCTAGTATTGTCTTTTGCAAATCGAATTTTGAGAGGGGCGGAACTTTTGTATACTGTGACTGAAAAGAATTGTTGGCAATAATTTTTGGGTTAAAAAATTTCGACAGTTTCTTTTGGGTCGTAAAATTATCATTCGGACCGATCATTTTGCTTTAAAATTCTTGAAACAATGTAAACTTCTTTTCGGACCGTTTAACTCGATGGGCTCTCTACTTAGATGAATTCCAATATGATATTGAACATGTAAGGGGCAAGGAAAATATTGTAGCTGATACTCTTTCAAGGAATATCCCAGAATGTGAGTTATTGAAACCTTGTGTTAATAACCCCATTGTCGCGGTTAATGCTGCCGTTTTAGTAACGAGTTTGTTTCAAATTGACAATTTAGAGGAAATTAAATACCTCATTAAGAATTTACCAAATTTACAACGTGACGATGTTTTTATAGGACCTTTATACGATTACCTGATAGATGTCCCCACTGTTTTAAATCAAAAACAGTTAAGAATGATCGAGTATTGTAATCTTTTTAATAATTTGGTGTATTATCGTGGCAAATTAGACGAAGATTTTCGTTTAACTATTCCTACTTGTTTTGTTTCCGTTTTAATTCAGGCTTATCATTTTCAGTATGGGCATTTTGGTATTGCAAAATTGTATCCTATTTTAAGAAAAATCTTTTTTGTTCGTCGTATGTATAGGGCTATTCGTCAAGCTATTATTACTTGTGACTTATGTCAAAATGTAAGTACCCCAACAGGAACTTAGAAGGTGAATGTCACCCAGTAGTTGTTTCTGAACTAGGTGAATTAGTTACTGTTGATTATTATGGACCGTTGCCTGAGGGTCGGGGAAAGTTTCTTATATTTTTGTTGTAATTGATTCCTTTAGTAAATTTGTAAAATTGTATCCCTTGAGGAGAGCCCGTACCATTGTATCTGCTCGTAGAATTTTAGAAGATTATGTTAAATATATCCCTGTTAAAACTATTTTGTCAGATCATGGCACACAATTTACATCTGAATCCTGGAGGAAAATTTTGCTGACAATGACATTCGTGTTACTCTTTCATCTATTCGTCATCCCGCTTCAAATCCTTCTGAGAGGGTCATGAAAGAATTGGGACGTTTGTTTAGGACTTACTGTCACAACTCACATTCGGGTTGGGCTCATATTTTACCAAAATAGAATCTTTATTTATAATACCCCACATTTGAGTACAGGGTATTCGCCATCCCAAATTGTGTTTGGAAAGAACGATAAAGATGCTTTAAATAATTTGTTTTCAAAGTTATATGTTTTCAACAACCCCGTTGAGGATGTGGTACATATCCGAGAAAAGTTCGGGTCAATTTACAAAAGAATGCTGATACGCGTAGAAGAAATTCAAAAGCCATGACGTTTTGAAAATCAATGATTTTGTTTTGTTACGTGAATGTCCAGTTTCATCAGCCGCAGATAAGCAGATTGCTAAATTTAGCCTTTTATATTCAGGACCTTATGTAATTACTAAAATACCCTACCCAAATGTTTATCAATTGACTATTCCCGATTCCGATACTATCAAAGGAAATTATAACATTACTAACCTAAAATTGTACCATAGAGTTTAGTGTTCTGAAGAAAGTTTCATCATCATCATTATCATTCTATCTTCTGGTACTTTCTTCAAAGGGCGAATGTAGAGTTCCAGACTTAAAAATTAAATAATAATAAAAAAATTATGTATAATTACCCTAAAAGGTAGACGACACATTAAACCGCTAGTTTTTTTTGTACGCTTTTGCTCTCGAAATATATCGGAAAGAATTCTCCGCCTTAAATTTTTTTTTGTTTGAACTAATGAAATAAGGGCGATGCAGGGACACTTGTGTGTGAACCTTGTAACGTGTTACTAGAGGTATGTACAATGTATGTTTAGATTAATTTTGGGGATGCTTTATTTTGAACCAGATTTAAGTTTGCCTTTTGCACGTTTTAGTTTTACCTTTTACGATTGTTTAAACCACAATTATAGAAAAATTTACTAATTAGGAACCGCTAATGTAGTTTCTTTGTCTGAAAATTTATTGCGTAGAGAATGAAGCGTTCGTCACCAATTTATCAAATGTTTTTTTATTAAAGTTTAATTATATTAAGTTCATATATATTGCTATGGGAAACAATAGATAAAATATAAGTTAACAATGTTTAGTTCAGATTGTAAAATAACCACTGTCGCGGAGGCATAAATTTGGGCGTTTTCAGTCTATTTTTAGAACATATGAAGGGGATTTTTTTAACAATGCAACAAGATGTGGAACGCTACTAAATTATTATTTGTTTTAAATCGTTTGTTTTAAGGGTCGTTTACATCTATTTGAATTGAATTAACGTACGTAAAATTAAGAATTGCCAAATGTTTAGCACCATTCCGCTAACACTTGCGTATACGGAAAATTAACGTGTATACGAAATTGTTGTGTCAACTTCAACTTAAGAAGTTACTAGACAGTTTATTATGTTTGTATGCAGTTTTACCATGAGTGATTGTAAAGTAATGTTCAATGAGAACTTCTTAAGCTAACTTAGTAAATGTAAGCGGAAAGCTTCGTGTATTCGTGCGTTGATTCTTATTTTTTTTGTGTCTGCATTGATTTAGTTTAACTGGATGTGAACGATACCTTACTCATGAATTCGTTTGTACTTAACTTTTACAAGTTGGGGAACGTTTTTGAATGAAGGCTCTTATCGATGTTGTTTTTTGATATATTGATTTAGTTCGAATCGGATGGGTGTATTTTAAGCCGCCTGGTAACGACCGTTGGTTGACTTAATTGTCCTACCTGGTTTGTTGCAAGTGGAGTAGCTTGTACACCTCCACCGTGGAATTATTTGATATTTTTGATTTAACAAACGTTGGGGAGTGTTCGTCAGAAAGGGAGCGGTTCAAGCCGCCTGGCAACAACCGTTGGTTGACTATGTCCTAGCTGGTTTGATGCAAGTGGAGTAGCTTATCTCTCTCCCCGACTTAATGCCATAAAGAGAGAGTTCAAGCCGCCTGGCAAGAGCTGTTAGTAGACTTAATGTCCTAGCTGGTTTGATGCAAGTGGAGTAGCTTATCTCTCTCTCAATTTAACATGAAACTTTTACTATGACATTTATTGTGATTGAACTTATTATTTACCTGCTGATACAAAGAATATCAAAGCAGAGGTTATTGATTTATGATCTTGATTTTATTTGATATGATATTTATTATGTATATGCAATGTATTGTTTTTTTTTGTTTTCTCTGTGTTTTTACTAACATGCGACAAACGAAGTTATGAGGCTATTTGATGATTATTTATCTCATAAGAATTGAAATATGATGAACATATCTTGTTGCAGTGTTTTATTTGATTTGGTTAATATTTTGATTATTGACATTTTATGTGTTATGCCTTTGCGATTTGTGTGTTATTTGTGTATGTCCAATGTACTTTTCAGGTTTTCCTTTTTGTAAGCAGCCTATGCAGGAATTAAATATTAAATGTTATTGTGGTTTGCATGTGAGTTTTATTTTAATTTATTGGTTTATAATACATTATCCAAAGTGAATCAGTTCTCATTCAATCCGAATCTATCCAAATCTTGTAGATAAATTAAAAATAATCACAACGTAGGATCCTTTTCCATTTTATTTATTTGACGATCACAACTTTCTTTTGTTAAGGCCAAATTTTATTAACTTTATTTTTGGAGTGGGTTACTGACTTCTAATTTATGTACTACGACATGGGTTAGTTGTCACCTCTGATACTCGTGACTTGTTTTGAAATTTTGTCATGCATGTATCACTACAACTTCATATGCAAAGAAGACTTTAAAGTGCGAAATTAAATAAAGAACTTCAACCTCTCATCACTGGGATTCTTGGAATCGAAGAGGTTAGAATAAACAATCGTCATTAAGAGAAGAACGTTTTGAAGTAAAAACTTGTTTTTTGTGTCCTTACCAATTAAATAGAAAGACATTTTATAAGTGCTGTCTTTGTCAGAAACCAATTTGCTGGAGCATGCCATCAAAATCTGTTAAGAACTGTGTTGCACCGAACAAAGAGACTTTAAACAAATCTTTCCTGTTTAATCAAATTATTATTTGTGTAATTTTTTTGTTTGTACTTTTATATACAATTAAACGCAAAATTTTAAACTGTAATTATTATTTTACACGTTAAATCCTGAAGCGGTATTACATAATGATACCCGCGAATAGCGCAAATTTTGTGATCATCGCGTTCAATGATTAAAACACGTCAATGGCGTCATCTAGGTGATACTTATCAAAGGATACAGACGTTTCTTATTTTCAAAGCACCGCTTATTTTTTCATAAACGTAATAATTTTTAGAATCGTTTTCAGCTCGGTTTTCGAACGGTCAATGCTTTCAATGAGAGTATATTTTGACTTAGTCGAGCCGACCGTAGCTATTTCAACTCCTAGAATTTAACTACGACTAGAAAAAACAGTCACTTCAACGGTTTCCCATAGAGATTCACAAGTCAACGTTTTCGACCGCTTCAAACCGATCTATTACTGAAATATTTAAGTTTGTCTCAAATTAGTTTTAACAAAATTGTGTGTACATAGACTAGAAAGGTGTATATTTTAACTCAGTTTATTTCGCTATTTTAAATATGCAAACAGTTTATCAAAATTTTGACATACAAGATGTCTTTTTTTTAAATAAACAAATGTTTTGAATATTATTCGCAGTCCGTACCTGATTAAGTATTAATTTTTTTTACACTATTATATACTCTTACTCAGACAACGAAATATGTTGCAAAAAAGAATTCACAATGTGGTTCGTGAGTTATGGACAAATTAATAATTATACAAAATAAATAAAACACCCTGTATTTTCTTGGAGACATGTACAATATGTGTTTTCTAGAATTCTTGATGCCCTTTATCTAATTCTAACGTATGCGCATTTACCAATGAATCACCCTTTATAATAGCAATTTCTAGTTTATGATGGATATCTTAGCCAGAAGCACATTAAGAAGAAAAAATAATAGTCTAATTTACATATCGCATCTAATCTCTCTCATTAAACACTTTATAAAATTTTCACAAATTTTTCTTTTGTTTGTACGATCAAACATTTTTTGTTTCTGTTAAATCATAGAACTAGTAAAATAAAACATGTCGAATAAGTCTAGATCATCATAGTCTAAATCAGAAAATTAGAGGTTGTAAATTTATGAAAATATAAGAACCGTAAGAAAATGTAAGTGTATGTTCTAAAGAAATGCAATCGTCATAAAATCAAATTGCAAAGAAAAGAAACATGTATTTGTAAAATAAAAATTCAAGCAAGTGGAATAAGGTACGTGTCAAAGCATCAGAGCAGAATAAAATAGTGAAATCTCAAAATAAATACATAAACATTTATTTTATTATTGTTGATGCCAAGTCATTTATTGAGCTCAGGCGAACTTCTTTTTATTTTGTGAGATGTATTTGAGGTGCATGTTTAGATGGTATTTATATTTTTCTAAAAGGAATTGAATTGCAGAAAATAAATTCATCGCGGTTTGAAAAAGACGTATTAAAGCAGTTAAAAATGCAATGACTTTTAAGAACAGAAAATCATATTTAAATTATTAGCTCAATAATAAAACGTACATCGAGATGATTTCCCTTTTTATACATTTTTTCAACCGTACCAATTATAAACAAAATGTTATTTAAATCGATGGAAATTTAATTAAAAGCTATTAATCCTTCTTTGTCGAGATGTATTATTTTTATTTTTGTTCATTTTATTTGATATAACAATAATTAAACTTTTAATTTACCGAAATCAAATTAATTTTGTTTAATTCAAAAACCAATAAAAAACGTTAAACTACGTTTTACTCACTTACTATAAGTTTTATAAACGTTAAAAGTAATAATCTTTATAACACAGTAATAAAAAACTAAAATGCTGTGTTCAGACCGCAATGCTTCTCTTCTATATATACGCCTAAAAAAAATTGGAATTTTAATATCAAATTGTATAAAACAAATTCTAAAATGTAGAATCTACCAGAAACTTAAATAAAGGGACTTCCACTGTCAGTAAGCTTTAAAGAGAAGGTGTGTATTAGTCAAAAAAACTAATACGATTAAAAATAATTAAATGTTTAAGTTTTTACCAACTCCATGACCAAATCCAAACATTAAAAGACTTCTTGCTGTCTATACACTTAAGAAGACCCCTTGAGGCGTCGGAGCAATTGGACCAAACATGTCCAAAAAATTAAATAAGGAGAAGATACTACAAAAAAAGCTCAAACTTTTAGAAGATCAAAAAATAAAAGAGGAATATTATGCAAGAAAAATAAAAATTGGAAAAAAATTTCATATACAATTAGAACTAATATACACGGTGACCCACGTAGGCGGCCATTAGACATTTATAGAGTTTAAATCAATTTGATTTTTTTGCAAATTTGTAGATTTATATAAAAATTATGCTCTTTCAAATAAAAATATAACGGTCATTGTAGAACTCCGGTTATACTGAAGTGCACATTAACTTCGTTTCATTTCATTTTAAACAAAACATCTATATTTAAATATTATACTCAGTATAAAATTTTGGGAAAGATGGTCGCCTATCTCATTTCAGTTACTATTTTAATCAGATACTTGAAATTTTAGGATGAGATACTAAAATAGTTGTACGTACATAATATTATTTCATTTTTTTATGTTAGAAAATGAACTAAACAATAACCTTTCAAAACAATACAATTATTGTATTAAAGAAAACAACGAAAAAATAAAGTGCATATTACTTAATACAAACTGAAATTTAAAAATCATTTTAACAAGTGTTAAAAATGCCCCCCATTAGCCTCTAAACATTTTAACAAATCTCTTGAAATGTGTAGTGGTTTCTTGACGTATAGTCTCAGCATCAAGTTTATTAAACCCATTTCGATTTTTTGTTTAATTTCAGTTTCTTTTAAGTAACGTTCTTTAGTTAGTATCTAATTATTTTCTTTTGTTTTTGTTAATACAGTAATTCTATTCTTTTGAAAGATTGTTCTAGTTTATTTTCGATATAAAAAATGTAAAATAAAATGAAAATAATATGTAAACGTTTAATACCTTAATTTTAATTAGCTCTGAACTGACACGAGATATAAGTACCTAATGCTAATCCAGATAGGTACAAAATAATTTTTTGAAAAAATCACATAATAATATACAGGTCGTTCTATTTAAAATAAATAAGTTTTTCAAGTTTAAAAATATCAATTTTCAAAAATTTGACACACCATGTACACTCATGAAATTTAAAACTTGGACACCACAATTTCTGTAAACAAAAGTTTGCACATTGTGAAGCGGGCTTAAGGGTATCATTTACAATTCTAACAGCAGGTAGTCTCAGCAGGGTTATCTTATAGAAGGACTGTAGAATGAATCATTACACTAAGCACGTTTTAGAAAATAGGTAATTTACGTTGCTTACTTAATTTTTTTTAAAGAATATATTTGAAGGTATCGCTAATTAAACACCATAGCTCGATTAATTATCGAATCAAAATTTTGTTTAGGAAATGTTTACAAAATAAAATTAGAAATAATTTTGATTTAAAAACGTCTACAAGCAATAACTTTTAAATTAAATCAAAAACTAAACATGGTTATTTGGGTTGACTGATTATTACTTATTTTTAAATAAATCTAACCTACTAATTATTGTAAGTTATTAAAAAAATCATTAAACTCTCTATTCATAATATTTAGTCCTTACAAAATGTATATTTTATGACGTTTCATTTTTTCTGTAGTTAATATAAAAGTGAAAATAAAAACTAAGGCAATTCTTATTGTCAACGTATATATTTAGTTTTTGACAAGAATTTATTACATAATTATAATTAAGATACCAAGTTATAGTTTAAAATTAAATGAAAACTTTTTTTTAAATAAAGGTATTACTATATAAATAAATATAAGAAATCAATAATGGGTGTGACCTCCATTATTATTGATACATTCTTGGAGGCGTCTGCTCATTGACGCTATCAAAGTATCAATATAATTAATATTAATCGTTTCCCATGCGGTATCAATGGCTGCAATTAGTGCATTACGGTTTACTTGTATAAAATTTGGCCCTTGTTGTCTTCGGATAACAGCAAGTATTCGAGCCCAAACATTTTCGATAATGTTAAAATAATATTACCTAAAACACAACAAACCCACAAAAAGGGAGGACAAAAATAAATAATTTAATTCTCCCGCATAAGTTTGTTCGCCGTTTTGTTTAGATTCGTCCAAACCTGCAAACGCATTCGCGCGCATTTTCTTTGATGTCGGAGAAAAACCGACAAGTTGCGGGAACGCCGCAAACCGTTCGTGGAACAATCAGGACTTGCAAATCTGTTCTAAAATTCGTACGTAGCACCGTCCAAATTAATGTTCCGATTGCCGTTCGGTTCGTTGTTCTGTTTGTTCCTCGGTTTGTTGTTCAGGTGTGTACGAAGCTTTACAATAAGCATATTAATATGAACTATATCTTATGAAAGGAGAGTTATGTAACTATAATTAACGACTTAACGTTACGTTAGTAGATTCCATTTACTATTTACACATATTTTCTTGGAACATTCGATAATTAACTATCGGGATATGATGACCCTATACTTCGCAGGTTGTGCGCAACTGGATACAAGCAAATAACTTGGAGCTGTTACCCTGGCCAGCAAAAAGCCCAGATTTTAACATTATCGAAAATGTTTGGGCTCGAATACTTGCTGTTATCCGAAGACAACAAGGGCCAAATTTTATACCAGTAAACCGTAATGCACTAATTGCAGCCATTGATACCGCATGGGAAACGATTAATATTAATTATATTGATACCTTGATAGCGTCAATGAGCAGACGCCTCCAAGAATGTATCAATAATAATGGAGGTCACACCCATTATTGATTTCTTATATTTATTTATATAGTAATACCTTTATTTAAAAAAACGTTTTCATTTAATTTTAAACTATAACTTGGTATCTTAATTATAATTATGTAATAAATTCTTGTCAAAAAACTAAATATATACGTTGACAATAAGAATTGCCTTAGTTTTTATTTTCACTTTTTATATTAACTACAGAAAAATGAAACGTCATAAAATATACATTTTGTAAGGACTAAATATTATGAATAGAGAGTTTAATGATTTTTTTTAATAACTTACAATAATTAGTAGGTTAGATTTATTTAAAAATAAGTAATAATCAGTCAACCCAAATAACCATGTTTAGTTTTTGATTTAATTTAAAAGTTATTGCTTGTAGATGTTTTTAAATCAAAATTATTTCTAATTTTATTTTGTAAACATTTCCTAAACAAAATTTTGATTCGATAATTAATCGAGCTATGGTGTTTAATTAGCGATACCTTCAAATATATTCTTTAAAGAAAAATTAAGTAAGCAACGTAAATTACCTATTTTCTAAAACGTGCTTAGTGTAATGATTCATTCTACAGTCCTTCTATAAGATAACCCCTGCTGAGACTACCTGCTGTTAGAATTGTAAATGATACCCTTAAGCGCGCTTCGCAATGTGCAAACTTTTGTTTACAGAAATTGTGGTGTCCAAGTTTTAAGTTCCATGAGTGTACAGCAAACGATTTAAATGTGGTTGTTTATTATAAGTACAACTATTTTAGTACCTCATGCTAAATTTGACTAAAATATTATTTTTAAGAAATAGTCTACAGACGACTATAAATTTAGAAAATATTGAATGCCGCGCAAAAACGATTAGGCTTGGAATATGTTGATATTGTTATAATTGAATTGAGAATTTATCCAAAATAAATTAATAAATTTTAATCTGATTATTGTTGTTCAATCACTCAATACTAATATTAAACACAGCAACCAAAATAGAATGAATATTTTGTTGTCAAATCAATTTATCATATTCTAGCCAGTTCATATATTCTAGAACTTAGTGCATGATACAAAATCCCAATTTTGATCTTCTATTTCAAATCCCTCACATCAAGTTTATTTTATATACCTACATTTTTAAATAAATTGAATGCAATAAGAAATCTTGTCAATTAATGTTCATACATTTTTTAAGTTAAAATTTTATATAAAGAAAAGAACACAACTCCAGATAAAGAAACTTATCTGAAAGTAAATATTTCCTTTGTATACATTTGGATGGTTTCTTCTCTTTTCAATTCCAGTGCATGCCAAACCGTTCAAAATTCTACTCTAATTACGCCACCTCCATACTCTTCAAAAAAGGACTAGCCGTCACCTCCTTCCATTTAATTTTTGTAGTAAGTCCAATTTTAAAACAATTTGCACTTTATTGTTATTTTTTACTTGACTTCAAATTATTTGAACTTAATTTAATTTAAGAACACGGGCTTTAATGTAACTGCATAAACTTTTCCTTCTTATATTCTCCTTTCTATTTATTAATTATACCTCCATTTCATATTCCATTATCTAACGTAAATTTTTTTATTACTTTTTGTAACAAATGTACTTTATTTTATTTTTCAGATCATTTTTAACCACGGAAAACAGATCTTTTCAATATTCTTCATAAAATGTTTACTGCAACCAACGTTACACAGAAATGTTGCTGCACACTCTCAATTCATTTAAACGTGGTAAGTTATTTCTCTTAAAACTATTAATTACATTTTTTTATATTTACTAATTGTGTGTTTATTGAATTGTATTATTTTCTGTTAATGTATATCAAATAAATTAATCAAGTCAAAAGTCATTTCTTTGGTTAATCTATATAATTGAAAAATTTTCTACCGCTCAGATCGTTAAGAAGATCGTCATATTGGTGAAATATTCTGCCATGTTCAGCTAGAATTTCTGCTTCTTCTACAACACTAATTGCTCCTAAATATATTTGCTCATATAATACCATATCGGAGTTTTAAATGGAATGTATTCGTTAAATGTTGTTGAATTTGCTTTAAATGTACTTCTTTATGTTGGCTAGAACTATTTAAATTAACCGAGAAGAAAATTGCGCCTTTGCTTCGCTTTATATCAACAAAATTTTCTTTAACACGTTGAGTGCCACGAATTTTGATACCGGATCCTTATTGTTTCTTTGAAATTACTGCTATCTTTACCGCTACTTTTTAAAAATATTGATAAAAGTTGCTGTACTAGGCCAAAGCAGACATAATTTTCAACATTAAAGCCTTTATATGACGTGGTCAGGTATGCCCACGTATAGAACTATACCGTTAGAACAACACATTTTAGTGAGTCTGTTCAAAATACTTTGACAAATATTCAAACACAACATTCGTATAAAACCGAGCATTTCGTATACGAAATCGATGAGTACGAACCCGAGAATATGACCACCAGATACGACAATAAAATCGTGGTCGATAAAGAACGAAGCTCTACAAATAGTTGAAAACTTGGATTGACCCTAAGAAAGGTGATGCTGTGTAAACTAAGAAAATGCCAACAGTTAATTGTAACGACATGTGCGTTTAAAGTGCATAGCGCTATCTAAGCAACAGCTTTAATGCTTGAAACACACGTGTCGATAAGGCCAAGTAAAACTTGTACAGAAGCATAACACGCAACGAAAGAACACCTGATGCCGCATTTCGCTCTTATTATGAGCTCATCAGAGGTGTATACTTAAGTGCGGTATACAACTGTACAAGACGGCGGTTGGTCTTTTAAACTCTCGTGGAGCAATGAATATAAGCAAAATGTGTGTACGAGATGTCGTAAGACACACATTTTGCTTGTGATGCTGTGTGTTTGATGGAATTAGAAAGAAATCGTGCATCATGTTGCGGCCTGTCCAAACGATTGATTCTGTACAGTACTTTCAGCAATCGACAAGATTGAAGCAAACGATTTAAAAAAAAGCGTCCTAAATTGATCAACAGAAAAGGCATTATGTTATCAGGACAATGTCAGACCGCATACATCTTTGATAACTCAGTAAAAATTGAGAGAGCTTTGCCTGTAAGTGTTGACTACTATTTGTTTCTGCAGTACTTTCTTAATATTGTAAAGTTAAGGCATCTAAAGAGGCCTGTGACAATTATTTGGACCAGTTTTTTTGGCAAAGACTTTCTACAAGGGCGGAATTATGAAATTACCAGAAAGATAGCAAAGGTTGTCAAACAAACGGCACACATTTGTTCAATCAAGTTTCTTTAAAATATAAATAAAATGTTTGATTTGTGCATAAAAATCGGATGGATTTTGTTAGTAATCTTAATTTCGTAAGAAATTTTACCAAAACAAAATACTACAACTGTGTATTGCGAGTGCGTAATCAGAGTGAGTGCGTAATTGCTTTACAATTTAAGTTTTGTACAACTTTCTATGTTGACAAACTATCATTTAATCATATTTATAAAACATCAATTAACGCTTACCTATCATGCATTTTGCACACACTAAGAACAATAACGGCACTAATTAATTTAATTTAATGCACATTTGGTTTGATAGTGAACTGCGATTCCAAGTACAACTTACAACTTTAAGTTAATTTAAACCAATTTACTAATGTCTTCTTATTTATTACAATTAATCATGATTGATTTTTGATTTAATCTAAACAAGTATCTCTTGTATAAACCAATGGAATGATATTTTTCCTTTTCGAAAAGTTTTATCGATTTCCTTACTTAAAAATGTCAGCAATTGCATAACAAACTTTATTTTTCCACGTCCTTGATGTGACACTTTCAAATGCTTTCTTCCACATTTTCATTATTTATCAACGCAATAATCAACATTTTATTTATTGTAATAAGATGTTGTTATTGATATTTGTTGTTTTCGACATGAACTACGATGTTATGGGTATAAGCAAATTCTGGTTAATCACAAACTTTGTAATGATCCCAAGATGTAATTTTGAAACAAGTTTCTAGATTTAGCAGAGGTTGTATCAAGTCAGCTATATACAGTGTGTCCATTTAGTGTGTAATTGTTCAATTATGGACTTCAGAGTACCGAAAATGTGAGCTGGCTTCCCAAATAGACTAAAAGTTAGACATTTTAAAAATATTTTCATAATTCAGAAAAAACGTAGTCAACCCAAAATAGATTTTTTTTTAAATGGAACACCTGTATATTTTTGCACCGTTGAATAACTTTTTATGTATATTTGACCTGTAATTCACATTCCTAGATTCAGCGGTTTTCAAATTATTCGCATTTTTTAAAAATTTTAATTCAACTTTGGCATCATAAATACCTGTCTAGATCCCTGTATATTGTTATTCCGTGTTAAGTAACTTTTAGTTTCTATCAAAACTAAGAGTAATTAATGCATATCTCTAAAATTAACGATTAAAAGTTTTCCTCTATTTTTACAGATATTTTTTCTTTTACATCTCTACTAGACCAACACATAGATATAGAAATAAAACCTAATAAAAAATTGAACTGAAACCAAACTATGAACGTTTATAAATAAAAGTAACCAAAAAATACTACGATGATAATCATTTTGTTTTATGCATAACCGCGCCTTTTTTTTCAAAAGATTTCCCTGACGATTCTCAGGATATCTAATGTTATAGTGGCAAACGCATTCTTTACTCTAATCTTCATATCATCAGCAGTGGTAGGTGGAATGTTATAAACAAATTTTGTAGTGTAACCCCAAAAAAAGAAGTCCATACTAGTTAATTCAGGAGATCCAGGAGGAAACTCATGAGGACCTCCTCGTCCAATCCACTTAGATGTGAATTCTCTATCCAAATAGTTCCTCACATTTACACAAAAATGTGAACGGGCACCATCTAACTGTAACGACATTCTATTTCTTACATTTACAGAAAGTTCATCTAAAAGATTCGAAAATTCTTCTACTAAAAATATTAAAATTTAAAGTTTTAGGTTCAAATTTCTGTCAAAAAATACCAATCACATGGTCTCCTACAATTCTCCCAAATGCATTGAAGCTCCACCGATTTTAACAATCAACAGTGCGGTCAATGGTTTTCAGTATGATAATAACGAAAGTTATGCCTGTTTACCAAGCCGTTGTTGTGAAAAGTATTTAAAGAATCATTTTCTTCCCCAACTTACAACAGAATTCCAACCTACGTTGAAAGTCTGGTCCATATACATTCTGATAAATTTGTATATGTTAAGAATGTTAGGTACCTATCTTTCTTCAAAATTCTGCATATACTGTTTGAATAATTCCAGTTTCCTGGAAATGTCTCATGAACTTACATTTGCATTTTTAACAACTCTAAGCCTAAAACTAAGAACTGACTGTCCTCATCATTTATAACATACTTGGCTTTAGTCTGTTTCTTGTAGGATACACTATCAGTTTTAGAAGAAGTTTGTAGCAGTTTCTCAAATGCTCTTTTGTATGAATGTTGTCGATCCGGATACCTTTGCGTATACTCTTGACGCTAACAAATAATTTCTAAAACATTCACCAAGTGATAAACATATATCCATTCGTACTTCTTAAGAATACGGTTTCATTTTGTTAGTGTTAAGTATGAGAGCACTATTGAAAATAAACTAAAATTTTAACAGTATGACAGAAGCTTAAGGTTAAGAACAGATGTCTACTAGAATCAAAACAATGTTATTTTAAATTATTGCCTACTATAATGTAAAGAAAATGTTTGTAGAAATATAGAAAAATCTTAATAAGTTTTTAATCGTTAATGTTAGAGGTATGCATTACTCTAGATTTTGATAGGAAATAAAAAAGTTGTTTAATTTAATAAATTTTCTTTACATTGTTCTAAATGTAAAATTTAAGAAAACAGTTGTATATTGAGTACTTTCAAACAATTGATAATAGTCTTCAAACTAGTCCCAAACTTTTTTGAAAATATTCAAAATTTTGAAAGATGACAACTTTATATACCGGACTGCGTCGTATATGGTGGTGAACAAGCCAGTGATTAGTAAGGTGTTGAATATTTGTTTGCTGATTGCTTTTCAACGGCATATCTTCGTCATCCAAGAGTTGATGGTGACAATATAGTCAGCGAGAGTGTGGTATGCTCAATCTTTTATTTAGTATTTCTATAGCGGATGTTTTAGTGCAATTAATGATCTAAATGACCTTTTTTTTATGTAAACAAATTTATTTATTGTTTTCTGTCAAATAAAACAAGTACTTTTCCTTCTAAATAGAAGGAGAGTTAGGGTTTCTGATATATTTAAATCTGCTGAACGTCACTTAGCAATTGAAATGGATATCAACACCTACAATTTCACAATATCAACATGGATTTATGCTTGAAAATTTACCTCACAAATTTACTTAGAATACAAGCAATTTATATTATATGCTTTAGAAAATGATGAACAAGTGAAGAGTGTATACACGTCTAGGCGGATAGAGGTTTTATCTCAGGTGTGCCACAGGGATCCTCATTGTGAACCTATATTATTTAATTTATTTGTTAATGATATAGCGAACTCTCAAATATTAATATTTTCGGACGACCTTAAATTATTTAAGATTATTAACACTGTTGAGGATTGTTATGATTTACAAAATTATGATTAGGTATGCTACCGTGTATTGATTTGCAAAGAATTGATTGTATTTAAATTTGACAAAAAAGTCTATGTTTTTTGTAAATCTAGATATTTTATTATAAATAACTACAAACTTAGTAGTAACCTTGCAGTAATTTTTGAACGGCAATTACACTTTAACTCTCATATTATGCACATTTGTATAGTTAGTTTAAGAAAATGGGGTTGTATTTGGCGAAACGCTAGTAACTTAAGTATCAGTTCATTGTATTGTTCTTTGTCAGATGTCATTTAGAATATTGTTCTTTGTATGGGCACCTTACACCATTTCAGTTTCAAATAGTATAGAACGTGTTCAAAAAGTTTTTAAGAGCTATGGAGTTTAAGTATGGTACGTTGCATGTTCAGGGTCAGCATAATGACTACTCTTGATATCCGGACACTCTCCGATCGTAGAATTGTTTCCGATATATGTGTTCTCCATAAATTAATCAATGGTAATGCATTTTCAGTAAATCTACTTGAGTAACTTATTTTTTACGCTGGTAGTTACAGTCAGAATACCAGGAGTAAACCTTGAACAAGCCCTCACAATGAAGGACGAAACGTTGGCAATCACAACCTTTGAATTGTTTGTCCTCCTTACCTCCACAAAAAAGGGGTACTGACTGACTGACTAGTTTAATTTATTCAATTTTTTTGCTTAGGTTATTTGAGTCGTCTATTTGCACATCTTAGTTAATCAAGTACAATAGAAACTTTAAGTTATTTTTTTCTGTAATTAACAATTTAATTTAATTGTTTTATATGTGTAAATGGAGATTCCATAAATTAATAAATAAATAAATAAATAAACACGGAATAAAAATATACAGGGTGGTTCATTTAAGTTAAGTTGAGTTTTTGATATTTGATACATACAAAATAAGAATCCTTTTTCTAAAGACCCTGTACTAGATATCGAAATATTACACAGTGCAAATGGAAGCCTTAACAATCAGAATAAATCGATATAAATATGCTAAAGAAAATTAAAGGTTTCCTTGTTATTAATACTTGTTTGATTTGAAAATTTTTCGAAAATCGCAATTGGTAAGCAATAGCCATAAGCAATGTTGAATAAAAGTTTACTTAATTTGCAACGTATAATCTAAAAATGACATACATTATAGGGCATTGCATTTAAAAACATAACTTTTGATTTATTACACTGTTATGAACTACCCTGTATATTTAAAAATAATTTAGAAACATAACCTTAGCTCTCTTTAATTTCAATGTATGCCCTATTGTAACAAAAATAATAGAACCAAACCAATGTTAATCTACATTTTTAACACTTGGTTTGACACTTAATCTCAACCTATGTTCGGTACAAGAAATAAATTATTTTTGTTATTATTTACTATTATTATGTTTATTATTCACTTCAGTAATTTTATTTTTTATGAAAATATAAAGATTTATAAAGCAAATGTGTTCAAAGTCAAAAAATATTGATTTGTAAAATTTTTAATTAAATTATTGGAAATAGACTTTGTAATTATTGCTCATAACGTGTTCATCATAAATTATTTGTACCTATAAATAAGGTAATAAAGAAGTACTGTTTTCTGTTACGTGACTATGTTGTGTCTGGAATACTCACATTTTTCAGTATCTTTGTGTAACAGTTATAGCTGCAGTAAAATTAAGATTACCAGGAAATAAATATATAGTGTTTATTACATTCTTGTTTACAACAAGTAATTGGGTTCATGTTATGTCTGCTCGTACTCAAATTTAAAATTTAGTTCAAGACATTTATTGTTTTCTCTTCAACGATTTAAACAATATTCGGATTGCGATAACATAAGTTTTATTTAGTGTAAAAGAGTAATGTACAAAATTAAAAATAAATCATTAGTTTAAGTGCTAATGCATAAAAGTTTAAATATTGAAATGGTAATTCCCAAAACTAGAATAGATAATACCTTCAGCTGTGGTTTTAGGTCCTACTTTGTAACTGGTAAAGATGTGCAAAAGCACACAAATTGTTAGTCGTACTAGGGTTAAACATTGTGTACACATCAGAAACCACTTATCCACAGAAATAGTTAGCGGCTCAGGTGTAGTTGATTCATACTACTTGGCAATTTGTTAGATTATGTATACAAAGGAATACAAGTTTAAACACACAAAGGAAATTCAAACAGCTTTGCTTTTGTACGATAAATATTTGCACAAGAATGTATATCTTCTTTTCTATAATTATATATAAACTACAATAAGAATTGTAAATTTTTACATTTTTTTATATTTGATATAAAACAAAAATCATATTAAACTTATTGATTTGTTTTCTTTTCTAGAAAGAAATACTTTTATAATAAAATTAGTTTAGTTGTGGAAATAAACTAAGTGAATCTAATATTTTAACAAATTCTATAATCATAGTGGTTGCATCACAATGTCGATCTGAGATTACAGTGGTGGAGTTACAGCTATAACAAAACATTATTCAGAATATTGAAGCAGTCGTAATGAAATGTTTTCATTTAATTTTTACTTACTTTACTTTACTAAGGAAATGGATTGTATTCGTATTCAGAAGAGATGACAGCTATGTTCTACAAATCACTGTGAATAGACAATTGTTTTATTAGGCGTTTGCAGTTGTTTTACTAATTATGTTCATCAAATAAACGCAAATTTTTTCACCATACACTATTTTAACATTTTCATAAAAACAAAAGAAGAAGAATTAAAAAATTATAGTTAATATAGTCATAGCGTCTGTGATGTGAACGTCTCATTAAGCAAACATCCCAAAAGTAAACGGCAAATTTCAATATTGCATATTATGAAAGGTATACAAGCAAATACTTGGTTATTCTAAAATGTAAACATTATATTGACAAGATAGGCAATCTCTTCAAAAGCGAACATAAATGCGAGTCTTAACTTATAAGCGTTCATTATATAAATATCACTACATTTAGAGATTCTAGTAAATTGTGTATTATTTAGTTCCAGGCTTTTTCCGAATTTTGTTTAAAGTGCATTTTCATCCTTCTACCATAAGAAGGGAACATACAAAAAATTGAATTGTACTTCACTTTAATGTGTAAATGCTGCTATAAATAAATCTGATTTTATTATTTAACGTAATTCATGTTAGTCCAGTATGCAGAGTCAATTTTACCCCAAAGCCAAGAATAAGTTGTAACAGTATGAAATTTGGCATACAGCTTCTTGATATCATGTACACAATAAAAAAAATAGTTTATTCACAATCATATTGTAAAATGTCAATTACCATAAATATGGAACATTAGAAAATAGCCGGTTATCCAATTCACATTAAAATTTTTTATTAGCTAGCCGGAAAAAATTATTACTGACCTGTGCTGCTAGTTGCATAAACTTTAAAAACAGTTTGTTTTTGTTAAATATCACACAAAGCTGTATTATGTTAACCTAACTAAACATTTGTAGGTATTTGTGCTTTATTAATTTTTATACAGGGCGTTCCAACGAAAACTTGACTCTCCTTGTAAGTCAGAAACGGACGTGTGGTCGAAAATTTTAAAGAACACGTCAATTTTTATTTTTAGGGGACTAATTCTGATATAAAAATTATACCCAAAACTTCACCCCTTGCGGTCAGCAACTACCCCCATATTTTTTTCAATGGCATGCGGGGTCGAGTGATACATCATTTGAAAGAACTTTTGTTCCACTATTATCTCTAAATTTTTTTTCAAAATGGGTTTATTCATTATTGAAAATTAAATGTTTAACGCTTTATTTAAGAAAAAACAGAAAATTTACTGTCGTTCTTTTTATTGAAGAAATCAACAAAAAATAGTGTCAATGGAAACAAAATCAACAAATAAATTGTTCAAATGACTTTCACTTACTTTGATACAATAATACAGCCTACTTTCAAAAGCGTTCCTTACATTATTCAAGATGTCCGGAGTCACCAATCGGCATTCCCGAACAGTTCTCTGTCGCAGCTCTTCTAGATTTGTAGGTTTAGTATAGTAAACTTTCGACTTCAGGTGTCCCCACAGCGAGAAGTCCATCGGTGTGAGATTAGGTGATCTAGCTGGCCACTTCACTGGACCCCTTCTGCCGATCCAACGCATTGAAAACGTTCGTCCAAAATCTGTCTCACCCGAACGTTGAAATGTGGGGTGCACCATTCTGTTGGAAAGTTATTTATTTCATTTTCTAATAAATTGTCATCAGTTTTAAAATTTGTGTAATCATAGGATCTACACATTCTTGTAATAGATTTAAGTATGTGTCTCCATTAAAATTCATTTAATTTTTTTGGAGTTTGTGAATGCGTTTTCATCACCAAATACGGATTCACATCTCTCCAGTAACGACAACTATGTTTATTTACTTCACCATTCAACATGAAAGTACTTTCGTCTGAAAAACATGTATTGTATAATAGGTTTGGGTTATTGGTCAATTTTTCGCTAAACTACTCACAAAACTGAGTCGACGATCTTCGTTCAATTCTTGAACTAGCCTTATCTTGAAAGGGGGAATTTGTAGGCTATCAAAACCGAAAACACTAGTAGCTGATACACCAGACGCTCTAGCTACTTGTCTGGTAGATTGTCGATTATCCATTTGTACATGTCCTAAAACTGCAACTTCAACTCCCTCATTTCTGACGGAACGGAATACTTCATGTTTTCTGTTGTGAACAGAACCTGAAGTTCAAAATTTATCCATTAACTGTTTAACTTTGTGGTCTGATGATTCGTATTATAAATTCTTGCAGCAGCTTTATCACATTCATCATTTCGATAATAGGTTGCGATAATTTCTATTCTTCTTCAGTAGAATAAACCTCGTTGAAACACAGTAAACAATGATGAATGAATAATTAATTTGTGTAAGTGTGACAGTGGCTAACTATCTACTTTTTGTTCTGCGATAACCAGCTTCAACAAAAACTACCAGTGCACAAGTCCGTTTCTGACTTACAGGAGGGTCAAGTTTTTGTTGGAACGCCATGTATAGTAGAGTGCATGAAAATAGGAAAAAGTTTGATTCTTTATTTAACGAAGTAAAGTAATTCAAGTTCTATATGTATTATGGTACCCATTGAAGCATGCTTTAGTTTTGCTTTTGCATAAAATTGAACTGTGCTATCAACGATTCTCTACTAGTTGCTGAAGAAGGCTGAGAAGTGTCAGTCTGTTTAGTTGCAAAGCATTATTTTGTATGTATTAATTTTACTTAATTTTGAATACTTTTAAAACCGAAAGTTGCTTCCTGTTTCTATAAAATAGGTGATACATAGTTAACCACGGGAGATTATTGCCAATGTTGTGGCTTTTATGAAGAAGGAAGCTGAGTGTGTTGCAAATAAACAAGAGCTGCAGATTCCAATTACCAACTATAAGCAACGAGTCATGGCAGCAACGGGCATATTCGAAAAGCAGTACAAAACAATCGTACAAGAATCAAAAACTATTAATGCTGAAGCATCTTTTTTAACTCCAAGGAAGAAGCGACCCAAGAAAAAGTCTTACGAGTAGAAAGGGAAAAACAAGCTCGTTTGGATTCTTATTATTGATTTTCAGTATAAAGGAGAAACGAATAGCTGACTACGAAAGGTAACATACTTTTATGACATTTACATTAAAGCAGTAGCAGCTGAGATTACATCCAATAATTTTAAGTTTAAATGACTTATACTTTGCATAACAACGGGTGGGACACATGATTAAATTAATAAATTTGATCTATTTGGACAAAAAGTATGATATAAAAATACATAGACAAGCACTTGAAACAAGCGGCATATAAAGTAAAATCACCTTCTCAAAATGTGTGAAATTGATGTATTTAAGCGACAAACTGTTGTTAAAAATAATTAGTTGAATTCATTTTGCAAAGAATTGAAGAAGGTCAACAGTTGTAAACGTTCGGCTATTAAAGAATCTGTGGTTTATGTTCCTCAGTATGGTATTACAATTTCCCAGCCGTTTTTAAGTGACCAAGAGACGCCTCAGGCCTGGTACATCTGACTGCGTTTGGCATCATCTGAATGGTTACGTCCGTATCCATCTTCGTAAATTCAGTAATGATCCAGAGTTTTCATTATCTGTGTAATCCCACGGAGAAAATGTACGCGCCAGAACAATTGCGCCTTAGGAAGTGCAAAATATAACAACATATAACAACAGCATCGACATTGACCAGTTGCAGTTTATTGGACTCTAAAAATTCTAAACTTTGGTAACGAGAATTCTAACACGTTTTCAACGTTACAAGTCGAGCCCACGATAGTGTGTAATTAAACTTTCTTTCTTTCATCGTTTAAAATCGCTTATTGATGGCATTTCAAAAAGTTGGGGCGGAGAGCAAATGCATCATCTCCTCAAACACGTAAGGCAGCACTTCTATCAGTTTTTCTTCTAAAGGTAGTTTCAAGTCGTTGTTTACGAGTGTGTCATAAAATGTCGTCGTTTCCAGTACCCTCCCCCTTCAATAAATATTTTCTCCCATTGACACTCAAATTCGCACATAATGAATTCATAATTTCTACTGACAATAGCCATTAAGACTATACTGTGTGTTCCTGTATAATTAAAGAAATATGAACAATTTTGACGTGTTTTCCATCGATCCCTCCAACACAAAGATAGAATCTGCTATTTTGTTAAAAAATTAAAGACATTATTTCCCTACAAAAACCTATAAAATTTAAAATGTGTCTATTTTATCTTAGCAAGTCATGCTAATCATATGTCACCTACTTCTGTGGGAATTTCAGCGGCAACTGTATCTACATGATCGAGCAAAAGGCAGAATAATGCAGTTGACAAAGCAGTTGCCAGTAACATTAGGTAAGTTAAATGATAAAGAGTCATCACAGAAAAACTTATCAGTCATGTTTTTACCTAGCGCAATTAGGAACAACACTTAATAAAAATAGTGTGCTGCTAGTAAATGGCGTTAATTGTATTAACACACTACCGCCAGCGCCATTGACTACTTTTAACCATACGGGCCTTACATCAGCATCTATAGCCAATCAGAATGAAAATCGTACTGTATGGCCAGAATGTGGCTGGTTATTTCAACAATTCGATCTTAGTGTTTAAAGTTTTGTATTGTTTATACTCTTATCCCTCTGTTATTTTTTCAAAATTGTTTTAATTTTGACCATAATAAACGATAATAAGAGATAGTTCTTACCTTAAAGTCTTCTTTCTAAAGATAGTCCAGTCAAAAGAGAAAAGTGAGTTTAACTCGTGTATACTGGCGATTTTTTTCACGTAAATTAAGTTTAGACTGTCAGGAATAACATATCAATAAGTTGACATCGACACTGTATGGAAACATTTCGCAGTTTGTTAATTAAGGTCTAAATCTTCAGTTTTTGGCTTCTACCTTTTTAAGGTTAGGTCGGATAAAAAAATGTTAAAAGGAAAGTTGTTCGTTAGGATCTCAGCTATTTTATCCACCTAGCCAAAAATTAAAAAATTTTGTAACGTAAACTACGTAAAAACCGTCAAAATCGTAAAAAAATTAAATTTCGTATAATTGAATAATGAAAAGTCGTAGAGCGATGATATTGGGTGAAAGTATAATTTTCGTGGGTACAATAATGTGCAAACCCGAGCGAACTTAACTACTGCGATAGCTTTGTTTATAAAGAATTGGAAAGTATCAAATGTCATTGGCTGGAATTTTTGTGTAAGACACTAGGTGGATCCATTATTTCATTTGTTAATTAATGATTTTTTCTTTAAAAAATCCTACGCCGTTCTATGAGGTTTAAAATCTGTAATTTTCACAACTTACTTTTTTTATCACCGCAAAAGCGTAAAAAAATTGGGAACCCACCAAGTGCTTTACAAAAAAATCCCAGTCAGTGATATTTGAAACTTTCTCTTTATAAACGAAACTATCGCACTTGGTGCGCTCGGGTTTTGCACACTTATTGTATCCACGAGAACTATACTTTCACCCAATATCATCGCTCTACTATTTTTCATTATTCAATTATACGCATTTTAATTTTTTACGATTTTTTACAGTTTTTTACGTATTTTACGTTGCAAAACTTTTTTTAATTTTTTTGGCTAGGTGACTAAAATAGCTGAAATCTTAACTATCAACTTTCCCTTAAACAGATAGAAGCCAAAAACTGAAGATTTTGACCTTAATTAACAAATTGCGAATTGGTCCCATAGAGTGTCGATGTCAACTTATTGATATGTTATTCTGACGGCCTGAACTTAATTTACGTGAAAAAATCGCCAGTATACACGAGTTCTACTTTTCGTTCCTTTTCGATCTCTTTTGACTGAACTAAGAACAGTATAGACAGTTTTGCATGTGTCTGGTGTAATGTAGAATATTTCACATATGATCGTCCTGTGGTCAGAATCTTAGTGTAGCGGTTAACCGTTCAATGCAACTGATGGCATCCCTCATTTTAGTGTGGCGTTTTCAATTAATGGCTTTAATAAAGCTAATAATTTAAAGTATGTGCTTTGTCTCATTCGCAAATAATTGTACCAATTTTGGTTTTCAACTTTAAATTCCTTGAATAAATTTACGTTCGATTATTTTCGACCTCTGAAGAAGCGAGGTTTTGCACCTCGTCTTCTTTCTTTTAACAGCATTAATTTTTTTTGTTTTAATTTAAATGTGTTGCAACACTATTCAAGAGGAATTTATCCGTTCTAATTAACACCTTTACTTAACTCAAACGTAAAATGAACTAACAAAATTACAATTTTTGTACGATCATGTGGTATGCTTCTCCGGTCGCCTGCACAGGGCGAACTGTGCAGGCCGCCGGATGGACGGCCTGTTAGTGTGTAGGGCCCTTAAGATAACAGCAGTCATGTTTTGTACCTTAAATATTACTTGTCTCTGATTTATACAATCGCATTTACAAAATATTAAATTTTAATTAATAAGCATTATGCGAAATGTATGTCCATGCTGTAAATTGAATAAGTAATTTATTTAAAAAAAATTGTTCCAAATAGAAATATAAATATGTTTCAGTTCCAAATTGGTAATTAATTCTAAAATTACACTACATGTTTGATGTAAAATCGAATTTAATCTTCTGTTTCAGCTGTAGACACATTATTGTCGCGGGAGCTCGACATGTAAAATGCAAATGTTAAGTAATTTTGAAAAAATATTATCGGCACAGGAATGAAATATCCGACATGTGCAGTATACCTACTCTACAAATAAAATTAATTGTGTAAACAGTGTCAAGTTTGTGAATGAACTTTTAATAATTGGCAAACATTGAACAATTAAAACTTAAAATTTGTTTTATTTATCAACAACATCATGTTTGGTAGATCAATAAAACATAAAATTGAATGAAAATATTTAATCTTACTTAACAAATTAATTAAAATTAATTCACTGAAAATCAAATTTTTCTTTTAGTTTTTAATACATTCAATACACAATGTGTAATTTTGAGCAGAAGCTTAAAACAACAGTTAATAAATTGGTTTCTCTTATCGAATAACTCAGTCTTATCAATACTAATTATAACTACCAAATTAAACTTCGTTTTTAAAATAGAAATTGAGTTAGTTGGATATGAACTTAATTAGGAAGTATTGATTCTAGATTTTTTTGCATTTCAATCCAACATGTAACTGAAAAATTGGTTGTTGAAATAAATTAAAATGTTTGCAACAGCCTGTTTCTTATGATTAATATATAAATTAATTAATTACAAATAATAAGTGTTTAATATACAAATGAATGTAATCCTATTATTGCTATTATCTTCAGTGGGAAGAATGATCACGCTAGCTAATACGTTGTAATAGTAATTTGCTGCAATAACTATTAGTGCAATAGATTGCAATTTACGAAAATTTGTTGTTAGAAACACAAAGGGTGACCGAAGTAGTTGTATAACAATAGAAAGTTGACCACCTAGTTCATAGATAGTGTGTTAAAATGTTAAAATCTGTATTTTTAAGTTCAATTGTCAACTACTTACTATCATTAGAGAAATTACTAGAAAACGAAACACAAACAAACTTTATAAATTTAAAACAAAGTTTGAAGATATTTTCCAGACACATAATGTAACATCTACAAACGTCAGTGTGAGTTAAATGCTTAGTGTCACTTCATTGTTATGACACGTAAATACTTTTTTCCTATTACTGTATTGTAATTCGTATATTACAGTTTTACAATATTTACTCTAATGAAATTCATTAAGATTTGGCTCATTTCCTAATTACGCTGCTCGTGTCTTAATAGTAAGCATTACTGTGCTCAATGCATAATATACTAATTTGCCGCTCGTCAGCAGCACTTAAGTACTCCATACTCATCCAGAATTGCAGAGCAGGATGCATTTTATTTCATATTAAAAAACTTCTTACGTCCTATTTAGCTGTTTAATATTCTTCTTTGAGTTTCATTTGAAGAAATAATAGTATATTTTATGTGGAGCATAAGTGGTTTTTGTGCTTTGGAAGCATCATTTCAATCAATCAATTAATCAAGCTTTATTTGTCTTTTTAAAATTAAAAAATTGATTTGGTGTAAATTTAAATATTAACTAAAAACTCAACCCATATTATTACAACAAACTCCACAAAATTAAACTTCAATCCTCTGATCACACCACATTTCTCAGTTTCATGTTTTTATATTATATTTCCCTTACTTTCTTACATCCAATTTTATGTTTTTTATCTCTTTCATCTATTTTATACCATCTCCCTCAATTCTAGCAAAACTTCCCTCTCACTTTTCCTCTCCTTAATTCTCTACACTCATCTACCATGTGCAAAACGTTATCCCAATTTTCCCACACATCCTACACATTCTTTCTTCATCTTTCTCTAATATTTGTTTTCATTTTCATCATTTCTAATCTATACTTTGCTACCATACGTTTTTCTTTTATGTTCCATCCCCCTCGTATTATATATTTTAGTATCTCTTCTACCATTATGTATTTGTATTTTGTGTTATACTTTGTGCTTTGTTCTTGCAATTCTACCTCCTTCCAACATTCTACTTTCTTTTCTATCTCACATCCTTCCCTCAAATCTTATTGCTTTTCTCCCTGCTTGTATTTCTACTCTTCCATTAAATATCCTAGTGCTTCCTTTTTCAATCCTAGCGTCTATCTCCAAAATCTTTCCTGTATCCTCTCCAGTTTTTCCCATTCTTTCCGTCTCCAAATCTCCGCCCGTACATCATCACACGTTTTACTATTTTCAAATAACCACTTTTCTTTTCTACTTTTTTACCAAATATTTTTCTCCTAACCCCATGTTTCTCTCATTATATTAATTTCTTTTTTCCTTAGATCACTATCTTTATTATCATACTTCGTCATGTACCTAAGTATTTGTACTTATCCGCTCTTTCTATCTCTCTCCTTTTCTCTACCATCACCTCTCCATTTTTTCTCCTCTTTTTTAAATATCATTACTTTTGTTTTTCTACATTTACCTCTAATTTTGTTTTTCTCAAATACCTTCTCAACGTCTTTATTGCTTTCTTTATCTCTTCTTTTGTACTTGTAAAATTACTATATCATCCGTATATGCAAGCATTATTATATTTTTCTTCCTATTTTTATTCCTCCCACCTGTTTTTTCCTCATTTCTTGCTCTATATCTTTAAAGTATATAGAAAATAGCATCGTGCTCAACGAACAACCCTGTTTTAACCTTTTTTCGTCCAGAACTCCCCATCCCTTCCGTTCCCTTTTCTTTAGTTGTTTCCTCTCATCTGTACCAAACCTCCGTTCTCCACCCATTTCGTTTCCACCTTTCTCTATCCGTAACTCCCATACCATACTTTCACTATTTTTTTTAATATTCTCATTCACTTTCTCAAGTTTACCCAAATTCCATAGTCAACTATTAGATTTTCAATTATTTAAGTAACATTCTCAATTTGTACGTGCTTAATTATTTGAGTTTTTCTTAAAAATTTCAAAATTTTTTAAGAAATAACTGGAAAAAAAAGTTTCAAAATTAAATTATCAATAAAATAAATATTTTTTTAATTTTTAAACTTGTAAAAGCGGACCTGGTAAAGAAACAACGCAGTTAGAAGCTTTAGAAACCGTTGAATTTACAAAATTTATTTGTCTCTGGTTGTTTTCAATGGAGAAACAAAAGTTCAGGTTCAACAAATATATCAATCGTAATTAACAAAAGTATTAATATGTTCGTTAAAATAATTAATTACAAAACGAAACCGTTAACGAGGTATAAATTTAGGATTGCGTTAAATATACAGTGTAAGTCGTATATTCTGCATTACCGGTGACAGGTCAATAGACGTTTGTGAACCATCGATCTGATTTTAGTTAAAATAATAACAATTATTGTAGGCAGGATCTCAAAGAATAAAGTCAGAATGCAGCGGCGCGGCGGTCAGTTTAATAATAAATTGGATCAAAGTATACAAGTTTTCGAGGAAGGCAAAGAAAAAGTAGAGGTTTAAGTACAAGTGTTTGTTACCGAACAATACCATCGAATTTATATGATTTGGTTATCACTTTTTTTTTGAAATGTAACAAATGGCAAGAAGATAGGAAGAGTGGTACGGACAAGTGACGTTATGATATCTCCATTATCACAACTATGTATTCAAAATTTGATTTTCCTAAGTCGAAACATTAGTAAAATATCATTTTTTTCAAATTTAAAACTCTACTTTAAAGCCAGAGATTCAACTTAGTATAGAAATAAGATAGGTTCAATCGCCATATTTTTGGGTTTTCAACATTTATGTGCTCCGTGACTGCTATTAAGCGAAACACTTTGTATAACGTTTTGGAAAAATAAATACAATCAGTAAGCTATGAATCTATAAAAACCACTATTCTGGCAAAAGAACTAAAGTCTTCCAATGTTGACATTAAAATAATCTGAATTATATACTGACTTTCAAAAAAATTGCAACACCTAGAAGTTGTCGAACGATTTTAATAAAGGAAACGTCTATTTTCATTAAAGAAAGTGATGATTAAAATTCGAATAAAATCTAGCCAGTAGTTTTTGTTTTTTGCCTGTTGTTTCCATAGCACATAGTAACAATAAATTTGAAATATTAGACCATTTAGTAACTGTCAAGTTTGCAAATGGTTGTTGTTTCTTTACAATTTCATTCTGAACTTGAAAACAATGCCGAGAGTACGTCAACATCAACATTTTGTCCAATTAAGTGATTTTGAACGTAGCCGTATTATTGGTATGAGAGAGGCCGGACTTTCGCTAAGAGAAATTGCTTGTAGTGTAAACCAAAATGTTTCATCGGTATTGAGATGTTGGTCCAAATGGTCCGAGGAAGAGGTTCAACATCGTCGCCGTGGATCTGAACGTCCTCGAAGGACTACAAATCGCGAAGAACGTCGCTTAAGAGTTTTGGTCACAAATGATAGATTTTCAACAACTCGATCAATTCCAAATGATTGGATGAGAGACTTAGGGTGTCAATGTCATCTGTTTATCGCCGGCTAAGATCTTATGGGTTGCGTTCATATCGTCCATTTTTATGTCTTCTTCTTACACCACTTCACCGTCTACGCAGACTAGAGTGGAGCAACGAAAGGGTTAATTGGGCGCAAGAATGGCATCAAATTGTGTTTAGTGACGAGTCCCGATTTTGCTTGTGAGCCCACGATGGGCGTAGGAGGGTCAGACGGATGCGTAGAGAACGTAAAAGTCTAACATTTTTTGTGAAACGCAACACAGCCCTCACTCAAGGAGTTATGATATGGGGTGCAATATGTTATGGTAGCAGATCACCCTTGGTCTTTATTGACGGCAACTTTAACGCAGCTGGTTACATTGCTAATGTGCTACAACCAGTTGGCCTTCCATATCTTCAGGAGTTGCAAAATCACATTTTCCAGTAGGATAATGCGCGCCCTCATACGGCAAGGACTACAACACGGTTTTTAGAAGAACCTAACATTGCCGTCCTCCCATGGCCTGCTCGGTCGCCTGATTTGTCGCCATTTGAACATGTATGGAATACGATTCAAGAAGCTTGGGATGATATACCACAAGCAGCTATAGATCACTTGATTGATAGCATGCCAAGCCGTCTAGATGAGTGCATTACAAATAATGGCGGAGCAATTCATTATTGAAAAAACTTTTAAGCTTTTGTTTTTTGTTTTTAAATTTTAATAATCACTTTGTTTAATGAAAATAGACTTTTCCTGAAAATTTCATTAAAATTGTTCAACAAATTCTAGGTAATTTTTTTTGGAAGTCTGTATACAAGGTGATAAGAGTGTCAGAGATGTTTTAAAAAAGCGAATTAGTAAAACACCTATCAAATTTGAAGATCTGATATCTAAATATAATGACAATTTTATTTAATTTAGTTGCTAACCTTTGAATCAAATTCATAAATTTTACAACAATAATTGTAGTTAGATATTTTATGTTCACGTCATTATTTATAATTAAGTGTTATGTTAATGTATAAATAGTATAAATTATATAATTAGTATTGGTAATTGCAAAATTTATTATTTTATATCTATTAAAATAACCAATAGATTGTATGGATCTAAACGTCATTGTAAATATAAAATTGTATTGTTCAAAAACTAAAATTTTTTTATCGACAACCGTAGTTTGACTCATACATTACTATAGCGATTTTGAAAAGTAAACAAACCCTTTATTTAACTGTATAAATCAAGAATTTTACCTGCCGCAAATATTCATCAACACAGTCATGACTGTATGACATTAAACAAAAATCTTTTACAGCTGTCAGATATAGTTGAGTTTTGTTGCAACTATTTATAATGAAAGAAGACCTTCAATGTAGGCCCCAAGAAATTAGAAAGAAAGTCGTTAGATACGACGTTGGATTAGTGCCGTTTAGGTTTGAGTCTAAGGGCTGTTGTTGATTGAAATTTGTTCTAACCTTTAATCACCTACATCTAACATTGGAGTTGGAAAGACCTCTGAAAAAGCTGACCTCTTGCGTTAGCAACACCTTAGATAGAAATTGCTATCAAGAAAACCTTTTAGACATGAAGGCTCATTCTACGGAATGAAACAAAATAAGTCAAAAGTTCCATACTGTTGTTAATCGTGATATCAAAGGTCAAAGTCCCAAAAAATTAAATTTTTGGTAAGATCTATGAGTGATAAGTAAATTTTCTCAACTAAACAGAATTTTCATTTATTAGAAAAAATTGTTGTTGTTATCAAAAAACGGATTATACTCATCAATCCGCATTTTATTAGCTCAAAGGAATAAAAAAAAGATACTTGAAAAATAGTTCAAATAAAGATTGTAGATAATAAAATTGAAAATAATTGGAAATTGTACTTTACAATAACATTCGTCATATATCGTTTTTGGAAAAATAAATATCCTTCAATATACATGGTATCCCATTAGTGTGGGATCGGGATCTCACGTCTAAACTAATAAAAATAGAAATTTAACAATTTACATTTAAAAGTTTTCCGCAGTGCTCTTTGCAACAAAATAATTTGAGTAATATTTCTGCGTTATACCGGAAATAACTAATAAGTTCGTTATTTTAAATGTACCGCCTATATATTTTTACACTTGGATTTCTCGCATCTTAAGTATTAAAAACGGTTTAAACGTTATTCAACTGTTTATTGCCAAAATCAATCTTTTTTGAAGTTGCATATCTATCTTTATTAGTTTCGACGTGAGATTCCAATCCTGCATAAGTGGACCACCCTTTATATTGCTGAAACAAAAAGAGCATGTGCATTTTTATCTAATCAAAATATTATTTAAACAAAAGATGTGTGTAAAAAAATTTCTTTCATTTAAAAATAATTGAATATTTGAAAACAGTCGTAAACTCTAGAATTATCAAATTAAAAAATATAAAAATTTTTAAAAACATGTAAAATAATAAAGTAAGTAGGTACCTAATTAAAGAAGATGGTGAGCAGCCAAGCTAAAATTTAGAAAAAAAGAACCCATCTTTAAATTAACGCAATTTTACTTTGTTTACGGAATTATAATCACATCGTTGTTAGAGAAAAACTTAATATCAATTTATTTTTCAATGTCAAAGTTCGTATTCTTTCTTTGTTAAATGAAAACAAATTCAGCAAGAAAATATTCCTCTATCATAAATCTCTTTCGCTAATATCTTACATTCTTAATTCATTTTTTGTTTATTCTTTTTCCATTACTAGATCGAATTTTAATTGTCAGATGTTTTTTGACCATTAAGGATAACATTTGTAATATAAAAGAAAAACTCAAAAAGCTTCGTCCTTCGAAACTCTAATTAATGCATCATGCATTAGAACGAAAGTAATAGGAGTTTGGTACATGGAAGCACAAATTAAAAAAATTAAGTTTGATTTACAATACACAAATATTTATAAATAGCTTTCAACAATGTTTGTAATTTCGTTTACTGTGTCTTTAGATGTAAATTATGAAAATTTTGTTTACTAGAGCATGCATAACACAATGAATCGATTTTGAAATTTATGGTGTTTGAAAATCAGTAAGGATTTTGAAGACATAATAAACACATTATCTATAAAGTCTGTTGTGTATATTTATACAAGCATTTGCCCCCTTTATATCCCTATTTTAAACCTTCGATTAGGTTATCCCTACTTACGTATTCATCGCGGGCATTTCACACTTGCAGCATAACTACGTGTTCATGTCAATGGTAATTCAGATGTACAAGGAAAAACTTCGAATTGAAGCAGAAAATGTGATTTACTTGACTACCTGACAGGCCCTCTAATAAATTACCGTTTATGCAATCTTCAAAAATAAAACAAGCGTTAAAGAATAAACAAAGAAATTTAAAAGTTTACGCAAACATTAAACTCTAAAAAAAGTTCTACTCTGCGCTTTTTTAATATAACAAATATGGTTTTTACCCTTCAGAATTTCCAAACTCTGTATGTGTCGTCAAGTAGATTGATTACATTCATTCCCTTGATAATGTAAGTTTTACAAACCTACAGCTGATTTTTCTTTTTTCCAGATTTTTTACTCAAAATTTTGTTAGTATCCGTTGAGAATATATTTTAACATAAAGAAGAGGAAAAGTTTTTCGTGCACAAGTTTCTTTTCTCGATCCATCAAATGTTTTGATAAATTTACACGAAATACTAACAAAACGGAAATCTGTTCATTATTAGTATTTACTAAACCATCCACAATTTTAAACGTCGTTAATAAGAAATGTAATAAAAGTAATGAAACAGCTTTAATCTTGAATTAACCGAAATTACTTCTCCTGGGATTTAAATCTGTTATGAAATGGAAAGTAAGTTCTAATTCTCATTTAAATACGCATTTTATACTCGATAAAGTATAAAACGGTTTAATAACATTCATTGATTTAGTTCCTTCCTTTCGTTAAGGGTTTTCAGAATATTTTAATAGACATTTTGTGTTGTGCAATAAAATACAATAATTTAGAACGTTTGGTGTTTATTCTTGAAAATAATCTTTAATGTAATAAAAATGCATTGTCCTTTTTCGCCGGTTTCATAAAGAATTGAAATTGAAATATAATATATTGTTTGAATTTGAGAAGAAATTTAAATTTCTATCTCAACAAAGTTTCCACCTTATTGTATCGTATATTAAGTGAGCTTGTAAAAGTAATTGAAAAGAATATCTTGAGATATTCTTATTTATAAAAATTTCTATCTAAAATAAATTTTTTATGCAAATTTAAAGAAATAGAAACGTGTTTATTTTTAGTTTTTATGATATATCTGCACATACATGGTGACCCAAACATCTGACATTGGAAGGTAACATCGTTGAGAAAAAAGATGTAACTTTCAAAATGTAAGTTTATGCTACGACTTTTTTAAACATCATGTGTTATCAAAATATTTTTAAAAATGTGCACAGTACAAATGTGACAAATTTTGAAAGTTATATATCTTTTTTCCAACGATGTTATTCTCTTATGTCAGAAGTTTGCACCACCTTGTATACAGGGTGTATACAGTGTATACCCGTCGGTCGATATATGGATAGTGTTAAAGATTTTGAGAACCTATTTCATTTGATTTATAGAGGGTCTTAAAAACTACGTTTTAAAATTAATTGGAGATACACAGAGTGTTCATATACGTATAACTTTCTATTTTAAATGAAGTACCCTGTATCTGATAGTGTAATCTGATATAAAATTAATAGTTTTCTAACAAATAGATATAAGAGTTCTTTATACCTATCTTTGGTAGTTTTTGAAAAATTAGCGTTTTATTTTGAACATTACGTACTTATGCAGTATTACATGTTCAATTTTTAATCATAGTCACATAGTGCAAACTGAGAAACTTAAATTTAACCTACAATTGGGTCATTATTGCAACATTTTTAAAGAGTGTTTTGTTAAGAATTAATAATTTGGTCATTATTGTAACAATTGGATCATACACTTTTTTTTCAATACAAGATAAATTAAAGTTTGTGGGTATCTGCTGGGACAGTTAAATAAAACAAAATCTGGATGACCGTTTTCAAGAAATTAGTCTTAAAAATTCAAAAAAAATATTATTCCGCATAAACCAAATTTATAACGTGTGACGTCCCGTGTCATATAAGCAACTATCCCCGTCCTGCTGTTTCTGTGATTGAGAATATTACTACAGATAATTTACATTTTTGAAAGAGTTTGGTTTTTCCTTCAATTCAAGATGTCTCTAACCAAAAAGTGCCTTCCTCAGGTTGTGTTAACCTAAGTGTACCAGATTTCTTATTAAGAGAGGTAACTGTTTTTTTTTCTCTAAGTTGTACAAAAAATACTCTCTGAGATACAGATACCTCCTTTAGTCCGACACCTGGTACGTACACCTAATAAAATCTTTTTTGTTTGTGTACCAACCAAAAGCCCATGATCATTTTAATGTAATTGTTTAATAACAATTAATCTAATTTTGCAATTAATTACATTTGCCTTTGTAGTTTAAACAGGATCTGGAAAATTCATGAGATGCAGAATGATAGGAGAAAATATTATCTTAAAGGCAGATGTAGTTCCATATGTCTTTGATAGTCAGAAAGATAGAAAAAGAACTGCCAGTAATAAATATCACAGGTTTACAAAACACCTGACTGAAAAAACTTTTTCTGCAGCTGTAGTTGATAGTCAATTGAAAGAAATTGGTTCTATAAATACTGAATTAGAGAAAAAAATCTGCCGAGCATATTTCTACGTATGACTTTTGACGTCATAACTAATGGCATTGCGTTCTACTAAATATAAATTAGCTAAATTTCAAGAAGCTTTTCAATGTAAATAATACAATTTTAAAGTTTTTTATATCACATATCAGATATATTATAATGATTAGAATACGGTAACGCACAGATTAAAAATCTAAAGCAATGGAAAACAAAAGAGTGTTTTAAAGGATAAATTTCAATTTGTCAGTTTGACCAGGTGACTATGATTAAAATTGAACATGTAATACTGCATAAGTAGAGAGTAGAGAACTCTTATACTTGTTGAAAGACCATTAAATTTTATGCCAGATTATACCATCAGATACAGTATCTTCCATTTAAAATAAAAAGTTATACGACTCAATATGATGCCAAAGTTTGAGGACTATTATTTATTATCTTGTATAATTTATCGTAATACACTTCAGTCTGCCTTGTAGTCCCTTTTTTCGGTTTCGATTTTGAGTAGACAATGTCAATATCTGAAGCAGGATCGAAATTTAAAATTGACCCAAATATTTCGAAAAAAAGTGAATATCTCATAAACAGTTGATTTTTGGTATAGGAAACATAGTTACAACTTATAGTTATCTTGACTTTAAAATTCAAAAATGTCATAAAAAACATGTTTTATTTAATAAAACATAACTTTGACATGTACACCTTGTATATGGTATCTAAAAACAGTTTTAAAACGTAGTCTTTAAGATCTTCTCTATAAATCAGAAAAAAACAGATTTTCAAAATCTTTAATACTACTCCATATATCGACTGATACGTATAAATTGCCTCACCCTGTATAAGAATGATCTTCAGAAAGCAAAACCAAAAGTCTGTTACAGCCCGATAACTTTAACCCAAAATGGAAAAATTTTTATGTACTCTCGCAATTTTTTATTATATGTAAAACATTGCATTATTAAAGAAAAATAATTTATTAAAAATTTTTTTACAATAAGTAAAAATGATGGATCTAACAATTAATTTGTCGTTGAACCTTTGTTATTCTTAAAGTGTTTAAAATTTTTGTTTGTTCTTATTATTATTTTTTGATACTTTAGATTCCTATACAACAACGAAAATATACCATTTCACTCCCATTCTGAGAGTAAATTCGATGTGCTACAAAAGGTTTAAAACAACCAACAAATATAACCTAGTAAATAGAACTGCCATAAAAAGTTTTTAAACCTTCCAAACACCGGATGAGGTTCGCTCGGACCCCAAGGCCCGTACTTTTCTTATTACACGTATTAAATTTTTTTGAAATATTTTGTGACTTATTTTTTTATATAGCTTTAGGTACCAGTTAAATAACTAAAAAAATAAAATAGTCAATTACATATTCAAATTTTGTAGAAAATCTCTCAGAAAGCGCGGTTGGGGTCCTACCAGACCCCACTCAGTAATAAGTGTATGTGAAATTGTTTTGTCAAACATTGTTGAAATGATACATTCAGTAATGTTTTCGTTAATGTTTTTTTTTTAAATTCCTTACATACTTTCTTATAATCTCATCACAATAAAATATTATTATAAAAGTACCTATGAGAATTAGTGAATAATTTTGGTAATGGTTTTTCTATTTGGATTTGCTATTAGGCTAGCATTACTCAATATAATTCTTAGTAATGAAGTATAAAGCTGTATTATTAATAATACAAGGTGTCCATCTATAAATTAACACATTTTAACAACTTATAACTTGCGAACGGAAAAAAATATCTACAGGCAGTTTTCACTAAACTTCATAAATATAACTAAATTTTGTGTGTTTTGCGACATCTCGTGTAAACATTGACACGTATGAATAGTATAAACTAAGAAAAATGCCAACAGTTAACTGTAACGGCATGTATGTGTTAAAGTGCAAAGCGCTATCTAAGCGATAGCTTTAATGCTTGTAACACACGTTGCCGATAAAGCCAAGATAACTTGTACACAAGTACACACGCAACAAAAGAACACCTGATGCAGCATTTCGCTTTATTGTGAGCTCATCAGAGGTAAATATACTTCTGTTGACATTGTTGCCACATGTAATTTTTTTATGGAAATTAAGTTTTTTGAACCAAAATTGTGAGCTTAGTTTAAATAAGACACCCTATAATTCTTAACATTTTAGAAATGCCATTTCTTGTCCTTTCTAAAATTGTATACATTGTTGGCATTAACCCACGTTTTTAGGGAATAATTTACTTTTCATGAAACCATGTCATGCACTAATTATTAATCTGACACTTCTGTCACCTCGATTTGCGTTACACAGCACCCTTGATAAATTAATATCATTTACTAAGTCACTCTTAGCTTGTTAAGTTAATTTACAAAAACGGAAACATTAAATAGAAAATAAGTACTTAAGATACTTCCTTAAATAATAATTTATGGATAAAGGTTTGCAGATAATTATTAGAAATACTAGTAGTTTTATTCGACAAAATCCCTTCATATGAATTTCAAAAAGCTTTAACGAAACTTTTAGACGTCTGAGACTTGGTAATCCCGTTAGATAAAAATTGAAACATTCTTAAGACATTCAGTAAAACCGGCTTTCAATGCCTTGTCTCATTAAGCTGTTAGAATGTGATCTTTTAGATTTGGAAATTCTTGACATGGTTTCATAAAAAAGTAAATTATTCCCAAAAACGCGGGTTAATGCAAACAATGTATACATTTTTGAAGAAAAAAACAAGAAATGGCTTTTCCAATAATGTTAAGAATTATAAAGTGCCCTATTTAACTAAGCTTATAATTTTGGTTTAAAGAACTTAATTTTTTGTTTGTCAATTTCCATAAAAAAATTACATGTGGCAACAATGTCAACAAAAACTTGAAGTATATTTATGAAGTTTAGTGAAAACTGCCTGTCGATATCTTTTTAGGTTTTCGAGTTTTAAGTTGTTAAAATATGTCAATTTATAAATGGACACCTTGTATTGTAGAGCAGTTCTGTATTGCATTTTGATTTGAATAGTATTTGCAATAAAATTTAAATAGAATTTTGAATTATTGTGATGGCGTCATCTCAAACAAAAACAATTTTGAAAATAGTTCTTGCTTCTAATTGTGGTAAGTAAATGTTTATTTCTCTATTTCGCATATAGAATGAATATTTTGTGAAACTGTTTTGTCAAAAAACCAAATTTTTTGCAACCGAAAGTAGTAATTTTTATGTGCAACGTTGGTAATAAGTACTAGTTCTGGTTTCAGATCAACGAATTGTAACATCTAACCTCAATGCGTGTCATGCTTTATACTCTTTGCATTCGATTATACATTCGGATTAATACACTATTAAACTCTATACAAATTACGGTATTCAGGTAACTTTTTTTAATTGCATAAATCTATAATAATTTTACACATAAAATAAATCAAACATAAAAGGTGAATAACCAATTTGAACTTGACTTCTAAAAATAACATAATGAACAATACAAAAATAACATACATAGTTTACAATAACGTAGTCATAGTTTATAGTGCAATTGTTATATACTTTAATTGTTACGACAGCACCATCACTTGCAAAAATAGAAATAGGAGGTACGTTCTGAGCAGAGACATACTTTCGTTGATAATTACCGTCCCATCTGTTCCAGTTCTTTCAACATCAATTCTTTTTTGAATTGGGATCGACAAGCAACCGGCTGATACTGGCTTGACAGTACTTGCGCCACTTAACTTTTTTTCTTTAAAGAAGATTCGATATATCTCTCTGCAATTGCCGATAACTTCCAACCCCCATGTTTTTTAATCGTAAGTAAATCGCTTCCTTGATTTGCAAGATGCGATGCAGAAGAGCGACGAAAACAGTGGCCAGTATATGTTTCATAATTAGATAGCTTCAAGAATTTTCCTATGTTTTTAGGTACTTCACCACTTATTAATACATATTGGTGAAACAGTACATCGACCTCTACGGTAAGTTAAACAAATCTGTCCGTGTGAAGTATGGGACGGTTAATTGAATATATTTTTTAAGGAGGGCAATCCATGAATTTTCTCTGCATAAATAGTGACCTCAATTACATCAGATTTGAGCTGCACTTCTTCATCGTCATACGAGTCAGCTCATCCCTACAAGCTCCACAGTACCCCATGATTGATATAGCCTAAATAGAATTAAATTTTAAATTTGTTGCTTAAATATAACGTAGGACATTACCTTCATTGCCAAGAAAGTATAATCGTCAGCCTCGTTAAGAAATTTAACAGTATCATTATATCATCATACTGTAAAATACTTGATTTTTTTTGGTTGATAATTTTGGATTTCCTTTTCAAAAAGCAATTACTTTTAAAAATATAGAAATGTCAATATTTTTATTAATCGAGAGACATGATCGTAGCATGGAGTAACTTGACCACATTGTCGATGACTGTTTTGTTTTACTCATTATTTCAAAGTATGCTAATACAATATTTTCGCTGATATTGATCACGTTATTTTCATTACACCAAGTACAAAAATTGTGATATTCTTTTTCGTATTTACGTTTAGATTTAGTCGGTAACAATTTTGAATTGCGTTACTGGCAATTTCACCTAACTCGGGAGGAGGCAGGAAAATTCGTCCAAATTGTGAATAGAATCCATTCTTGCGAACAAGGATAAAGTTTCAAAGAAAATGCGACATTAATTTTATATTACATATTAAAATAAAGAACTTTTGTTGCGTACCTACCTAATTAACAATAATCTTGAAGAACAATTAACTAATGTCACAGAAAATCTAATGTCAAAATTTTAAATTTCAATTACATAGAGGCATGTTACCAACCTAAATATGTATATACAAAATCGCTGCTACATGTTACAATTTTATCAATAAATAAAAAGCACATTAACACTTTCACTGCTGATGGAAATTACATGATCATCTCACGAGCTGAAGAACTTCTTCTTAAAAAGTCATTATATATGGCAATAAAATAAACCTTCTAAAGATGAAAGTTGTCTACGAGGGGTGGAATATCCATTGGTGGTGTCACGGATACGTGTCGTCAGCACCTGGTGAAGTAATTTGTTACCCTATGCGGACCGACACGGATCCGTGTCGCAACTTTTAACAAATATTATGAAAAATGATAACTCAATTAAGTTCGATAGACAATTTTGTCTTAAAACAATTTATTTTGTAATTTTTACATAATTAATATATAATCATTTTTTACACAGATTCGTGAAAGTTTTGAAGCATTCTCCAGCGCAAGTCCTGGTTCTCCGACACATGACACAATGAAAGATTGTTGCCTTTCGCTTTTCTGGACAGAACACATTCGGCAACGTTTTCTTTTTGTTTGGCCCTTTTCATCCTTCTGCGAAATTTTTGATATTACGTGAGCAGGCTGTGGTAAGATCGTTTTGAAATTGGATCAAACTCGATCTGCAATAGTTTCTCTAGTAGTGATAGTCAAAAATCGTACAAATTGCTTCTATTTCCAGAAAACTTTACATATAAATTGAAGAATTTAGAAGCATACGTGCATGAAGTGAATTCTAATTTTTAGTGGCCACCTTATAGTCTTTCTCACAAGGGTAATAGGAATTCATTTGATCTTGTCGATCAACACCCCCTTATGTTGATTGTAATAATAAATTGGAGCAGGTTTTTCTCGAGTATTTGCTCTTCTGTTCACGTACTCCACCATTCGATTATCGTATTGATTAGATATGAACAAAACGTCTCGCTTATCTTTTCCATTTTCCAATTACTATGTTGTCGGCATATCTAGCAATGCAATCTCCTTTTTCAATTTTTTGAGCACTTCCTTTGGATTGCCCTTCCTTTGAATTTAATGTTCCAGTGCAGTAGGTAGATCGTTTGGAAAGCTTGTCTGTTAAATCATAAGAATTATAATAATTGTCCACCAACTGAATGTCCGCTATCTAAAAAGGTTCTAAGAGGTCCACCCATTGTTGTGTGACCTTTCCTCCTTGATGCCCATGCCGCTGATGATTTTAGAATAATGTATTTGGTTCGGAGACATGATTTTATTCATGCCAACGGGCTTATTTTTTATGTATTGTCGAAATACTAATCGACCCCTCACAAAAACCATTGATTCATCTAATGATAATTCCTTCCAGGGTAATAAATTTCGGCCATTTTTTTGTTGAAAATGGTATAATTGGATGTATTTGTACAACCGATCTCTGCTTGCTTCATCCACAGCGGAATTTGGTGCAAAATGTAGACATCTCATTATTCCTAGAAACCGGTCCCTGCTCATTTTTTGCAAAAATTGGCAAACTAAATAAAGGATTTGTCTTCCAATAATCCTGTAATCGGTTCATTCTTTTGTTCCGTGTAATAACGACCCAAAAATATAAAAAATTCTCTCTGGTAAGAGGCTTCCATTTGGATATTCTGGATGTTGAAAACCCCTGAGGACAAAAAATTTCTTCGGCGTAAATGTTCGTTTGTTCGACGACGATATCAATGATTTCATTCGTGAATATCATTTGAAAAAAGTATAGGTTGGTTGCCGGGATTAGGTACCAAGAGGCTATTATTTTTATAAATAAAAATTCTTTATGGCTTGAGGAACCTCACTCCATACAAGATTTGCAGAACTACCGTCTCCTAAATTTTGTGAAACTGACATCTGCGAAGCTTGCACACCTTTGGAGATTGTGTGACATTAAAAACAACAATAAAAAAATTTAATGCTTACTATCATCAACTTCACCACAGTCCGATGATTCATCATCCTCCTGAAATTTCGGGAGTAAAATCTTCGTCGGAATCAACAGCAAACTCGTACTCTTCATGGCTAGATGCACTTAGAGCCGCTCTCATTTCTTCTTCAGTAAGATTCTTAATATTTTTGTACTTTTGTCGTGGCCGTTTCTGCCCTGAAGGCCCAGCTGCAAGATCTGACATTTTAATTTATTTTCAAAAAATTTAAGAAACACTGCATTCGTTCGCCTATTTCGCGTTAAAACGAACTGAAACCCATGAACAAAAAATACAACGAACTTAGGAAATTTGTTATTAATTCTATGAAAAACGCTGAGACCTCTTTTACATTGTCCGTCTACAATTATAAGGAAACATACCTGAGGTAGTTTATGCCTTTACGATAAGCCGCCAAAATTATGAACCCTAATAAATTTCGTTTTGCCATCCTTGAAGTATTTTTTATTTCATTTTTCGTGTTCTTTAGAATAAAATAATTTATTGGGGTTGCAATTCAAGTACGCGCGGCAGTTGTGGCTATTGCTCTAATAAACTCGTAGAGACAATGATAGAAATACGTTTTTATTATAAGTGCAAAAGTAAACAAAAATATTGTTTTATTTATTTATTTATTCGTATGGTTATGTTACAGGTATGTTCTTCTTCGTATTTATTTACAATCTAAAAAAATGTACGCCAACTACGGATTTTGGATCGCTCTAAAACGCAATTTACGCTAAGCTAGGTCACAACGTTTTCTTATTTTTAAAGAATTACACTTTTGTAGTTGGAAAACGGACTAAACTTTTAAACGGGGGACCTTTTAAATTAACCCTTGTCAAAAGTGTGCAACTGTCTTATTGGAAACTAAGTTAATTTTCAAATATTAGAATGCTTAACCCATATGCTGACACGATATTAGATACTTCGGCGCAGTCCTGAAAGATTTATATTTAATCTGAGCGACACTATTAACGGCACGGATCCGGGTCCGCAGCACTGGAGTAAGAATACTAGCGTCACGGATCCGTGACATCAGCAGTGAATGTGTTAAAGCGAAATAGAGAAAGTAGTATGAAAATATGTGTTACAATGACTATTTGAAATGCTCGTCATTGCGCTTCGCGGCTCGTTAAAGCAAACTTACTCGCATTACAATACTGTCATTGTAACACTGGTTTTACAATATACTATTGTTGTGTGTCTTCATATTGTAACTCTATTTGCAATTTGAAGATAAAGAATTCGAAGGTTTTGTCGATGAAGTATTTGATAATGAAGAAACGCGAGGCGACATATCAGACGCAGAAGATACGGTAGAGATAGGTGTGGAAGAAGATGAGATGAGATATTTCCTATCTATCCTATCTATCCTATCAGACAATGTAGAGGAAATTATAGAGGTAGATTTCGATAGCATGTTTTATGGAAAAGATAAGACCATTTGCCTAAAGGAGCCTCCCGTTCATAGAAGAAATCGCTTGAAAACACAATTAGACACTCACCAGGTCCAAATCACTAGCGGAATCGACTAGTATAGCAGATATCTTCAAATTATTCATTTCTCGTGAGATAGTAGAAGGCATTGTAACTTATACCAATCATAGAGGCTCAGGAGAAATTGATAGTCGAAATAATGGTAAAAAAATACAACTTAGAGAAATGTAAGCGATACGGAAATGTACGCGTTCATTGGTTTTTTGTTGATTTGTTCTGAGGATTTAAAGAGCAACCATGAACCCATAAGGATGCCATGGAAAGCCGATTATTACATTCAAGCAACAAACTGGTCGCATGATTCAAGAATAGCACCTCAGGCGGAGACGCAAAACAAACGCTGTTATGTAGTCATAATGTGATGCAGACGTTTACTCGTTGCATGTTACGTTTCTCTTGACGTTTGGCTTGCGTACCCAAAAAATTTCCTAAACTATCTATATTCTCTAACTACAGTATCCGCCAAAATAAACAGTACCGGAAATAACAATAAATATGAACAAAATAATGCTTATAAGCAAATGTGTGTCTGACGACATCTCGTGTAAAAGCATTGACACGTATGATTAGTATAAACTAAGATGCCAACAGTTAAATATAACGACATGTGTACGTTTATGCATATCGCTATCTACGCAACAAAAGACCAACCGCCGTCTTGTATGGTTGTATACCGCACTTAAGTATACACCTCTGATGAGCTCATAATAAGAGCGAAATGCGGCATCAGGTGTTCTTTCGTTGCGTGTTATGCCGTACAAGTTTTAGTTGGCTTTAGATACTGTGCGTTTAAAGCATTAAAGCTGTTGCGTAGATAGCGATATGCACGTAAACGCACACATGCGTTACATTTAAACTGTTGGAATTTTCAGAAAATAATGCTCTACCAAAAACTTTTTTTCCGTTGTTAGAAACCATTTTTAAATCAAATTTAACTGCAGCGTACTATTAATATATCAACTAATGACAATTCAGTCAATATGACAAATCCATTATACATAAACAACTCCACAGCACTTTCTGTTTCGGTACTGTTTATTTTGGGGATACCGTACTTACACAAATAATAATAATACACATAGATCAGCTACGTAATAAATGTGCAACATCTTTCATATATAACAAAAATCTACTAATGTAGTTTTGTTAATAAACCCACAGTCTTCAACGATCTTGTAGTAGATAATTTTTTTTTAACAAGAATCGAACTCTAGGTATAGCCATCAAACTTTCTATGTAAGACACGAGTACTCTTGTTAAAATTTCCTAAACCTTTACTTCATTTTCGGATTGCCTTGAATTAAACCAATTTATTTTCAGAAAAATTTAAATAATTAAGTTAATTATTTTGAAAAGAACGGACAAAGTGGTTCAAATTAATAGTGGACTGTAGATTTAATTTAATTGGCAAATAATAACTTTATTAAAGGTCTATTTCTATCAGTTACAATTCACTTTTGTACAGTGTTATTTAATATAAGTCTATACAATTTGACTTGTGGCAACATAAAATATGTACAGGTGGACAAATTTCGAAGTTTGTATAAGGTATCTCGGTAACCATACGAGATAGAGAAAATGGATGTCGGTGCTTCGATCTGTTATATTGAGAGAAACTCGTTGGTGAAAACTAGAATCGGCTATCGTCTTTTGTTTTCGGGTTACAGCGAAAAGAACGATTTTTCTATATTTTGAAAAGTGTCTACATATATCCTAGTGAAAAAAATACGAAGGGATACGGAAATTTACGCGTTCATTGGTTTGTTGAATTGTTCTGGGGCTCTAAAGAGCAACCATGGAACCCGTTAGAATGCTATGGAAAGACGATTATTATATTCAAGCAACCGATAAATTTATGCCTCAAAATCGTTTTTGCGAAATATCCACTTGGATAAGTTTTGACAACTTGGATACGAAAGAAGAAAGAAAAGGGCAAGACAAAATATGTGACGTAATTAAAAAAATCCAAAATTGTCATAAATAGTACAATCTAAATTTCCATCTTAATGTAGACGAACAGCTCGTACCATTCCGTAGCAGGTGCCTCTTCAAGGTATACATGAAGAGTAAGCTTGCCAAATATGGTATGAACATTTGGGTGCTCGCCGACATGGAAACAGCATACTGCAAGAATTTGCATGTTTATCTAGGAAAAATAAGCAACGCTCCAGAACACGACCAAAAAAATTGTGCTGGACTTGGTTTCCGGGTTAAATTCAGGTCATGGCATCACAACAGATAACTGCTCACGTCTGTAGAGGTGCAGAGGAGTTGGTTGACAAGAAACTGATTTTGTGCAGAACACTAAAAAAATAAAAGTTGCATCCCTAAAGAGTTTCTGACGTGTCAAAACGACAGATAAATTTATGAATTTTTGATTTGAACCAGAAGTCTCTATAGTGTCACACGTGCCCAAAGTTTACAAAAATGACATACTTCTTTCTACTGAACATTGAGATCCGTCCATTTTAGAAAATAATAAGAAATCGCACCTATTACTGCATTACAACGCTATTAAGGGTGCCGTGGATACCCTAGACAAAATGGTCACAGAGTATAGTTGCAAAAGGCAGACAATCGGTAGGCGGTAGCCAGGTACGTTGTTTATGAACTTAACTGACATTGCGTCAAAACTTCATCCGAGTGGAATAGCCAATATTTAGATAGAAAGCGGCTTTTCTATTACCATTGCCAAAGATCTATTAGAACCTCATCTGCGACATAAGATAAGTGACCCTAAATATAGATCAATACGAAATATAGCGATGTGCAATATAACACCGATAGACTAGATTAAAATGTTGAGTGGATGCACAACCTACTTAAAAATATAGATATTTCGAAATATAAAGAACTGTTGCAAATTAACACCGCTCTACGGTAACAGTTCAAAACACTAAAAATAATAAGTAAAATGTGTGTCTGGCATCTTGTGTAAACATTGACACGTGTGAATAGTATAAACTAAGGAAAATGCTTTATCGACAACGTGTGTTTCTTGCATTAAAGTTATCGCTTAGATAGCGCTTTGCACTTTAACACACACATGCCGTTACACTCAATATAATGTTTTTTGGAATTTAGGGATTTTATTTGATAACCATAGTAACAAAATGTTTATCAAATTGTTTTTTGAATGTTCGTATGGCCATGTTATTTTATAAAAAAAAATTTTACTATAAAAAAAATTGTAAAAAAAAATATCACAGAAGTTGACTTTCAACCCATTCTAACCATACTTCAGGATTGAACAAAATTCAAAATATGTTATTTTGTTGACATATAATATTTACCAAGTATTGTGTCTTTAGCGTAATATACAGAACAAATAAAAAAACCTTATTTTTTAAATCTTTGGAGTGGTGTAACTTATCCGGGGAGATGTTTTTCAAAAAATTTTATACCAAATACCCACCATCATTTTTATCACAGAATCATCACTTAAAATTTTTGGCGTTGTTTAGAAACACCCTGTATAGTTGAGACGAAGTAAAATTTTAAAAATAAGAGTGCGGTTGTGAAAAGTTATGAATTATGAAGAACGGATACGTACAAAAGCTGGTAATACTGTTTTAAAGAAGTGCTGGAAAGTAGTTAAGTAATAGAAAATAACGTTTGCACAAGAAGAAAGAAAATTATATTAATTATAGATGACGGTATGCAATTTTATCGTAAAATTATAGAAGCTATTAATAAGTTAGCAAAATCTTTATATAAGAAACGAATAAAACATATAAAAAATAATTACAGTTTGTGTTTTTATCGCTGTTGTCTTCTATAAACAGCGCTAAAGTTTCGTTTTATACACTTGATCAGCATGGTCAGCATGCTACGCATGAACAATAATTAGCCTCAGCACTTACGTTAACATTCATCACTTGATTAAGCAATATGAATGCAGAGTACATGGAATTTGTAAAATGAATCGAGAGTAGGTGTGCGCTCGCACAAGGCATAACATATAAGATATATGTTTCTAACTCTTTGTTTTTGATGATCCATATTCCATCCCAGCTTGTACCACCTCTATCAATAGTTTGCAAAATATACATCTTTAATAAGTCACAAATATATACGCGTATTACAATTAACCTAAAACACTAAATTAACGGACAGGAAAACGTCAAAAGTTAAATTATTACAATTTTTTTTAGTACAATTGAGTTCGCATGATATTTTGCGCTTCGTGCAACTAAATACTGCACACGATTTTTTTCATGCGAAGTTCTATCGATAGAAAGTCGTTAAACAAATTGGTTGCATGATTTAAGAATCCCAGGCGGAGACACAAAATAAACACTGTTATGTAGTCATAATGTGATGCAGACGTTTACTCGTTGCATTTTACGTTTCTTTTGACGTTTGGCTTGCGTATCCAAAACATTTTCTAAACTATCCATATACTCTCTAACTACTTACGCAAATAATGTCACATAGATCAGCTACGTAATAAATGGGCAACATATTTCATAAATAAAAAAATCTATTTATGTAGTTTGTTATTAAACCCAGTTTTCAACGATCTGTAGTAAATAAATTTTTTTAACAAGATTCAAATTCTAGGTATAACCATCAAACTTTTTATGTGAGACACTAGAACTCTAGTAAGAATTCCATAAACTTTTACTTCATTTTCGGATTAAGTTCATTTTTTTTAAAAGAACCGACAAAGTGGTTCTAATTAATAGGGAACTGTAGATTTAATTTAATTGGCAAATAATAGTTTTATTAATGGTCTATTTGCATCACTCACAATTCACTTTTTTGTACAGTGTTATTTAATATAAGCTATACATTTGCCTTGTGGCAACATAAAATATGTACAATAATTTTTAAAGTTCGACTACTCTGAATTAACGCTCAGTAGATTCTATTCCTTTTGAAGGTGCATTTTGGGTGAGACGTTGAATCCCTTCCAGTAAAGTTTCTGCAAATATATGCGACAAGTCAAGTTAATTTCATATTCTTAATCTTAATTTGTTGAGATAAAATAAATTCCTTAATAGATATTTTTATTATAATAATATTATTGTCAATTTATTTATCGAAAGAGAAAGATTAATTTCATGCTATGTGGAAAAGGTTAACATATCCCAAAATTAATTATTACAAATTCAGAAGTTAATTTTGTATATCTTCAAAAAATTAACTTATAATATACTTCGTATAAAGTTTTGTAAAAGCAACACGAAAAGCAGAAGACGTAAAATTATCAGTAAAGCAAACCCAAGCTTTCAATCTTTGGTGTTACATTTAATTTGGTTTCAGAACTAATGAAGACATTTTGGTGTACCGTAATAGCAACGTCTAAAATCACTTAAAATTAATAAGTTCTAAGACGTAGTTTAAAATGTTATGTAGTTGCACATATTCTCCCATATATTTATGTAATACCAATTGGTTTAAATGTTAGCGTAGGCTTCTAAAATAGCATTTCAAAAGCAAACTGCCAATTTAGTTCGTAGCTTTATAGAGGTCTACGTCAATTATAAAAGTTATAACACAAGTTGCAAATCCAATAACGTCTAACTAAAATTTATTTTCAATCTCTCTCTAAAAAGTATGTATATTAAAATATTTTTTTGTAAAACACAGTGTATTAAAGTTTCTAATTTTTAACAGGGTAATTTTGCTTGAGTCAGATTTTATATCGATTTAGCGTGAATTTACGTTTAACTCAATATAACACTTTCAGAAAATGTAGAATTCAAAGCGCTACACATACTAATTAATTTTTAGTTTTTCCATTAAATTTAAAGTTATTTAATCTTTTTAGAAACTGTTTAAAAATTTTAAATTACATTTTCAGTATGCCACGATTTATTTTACTCGTTCTAAGAAATCAGAATTTCATTAAGCAAACACATCTACCACAAAATATTTTAAAGTTTATATTTCACATGTTGTGTTTTTTTGGTAATCATATCAATATCAATCTATGATAGTAAATCTGCCATTATGCGTCCACAAAAATTGTTGTGATTTGCAACAAACCACATCACGAGGAACTCCACATCGTTTGATACTAACAGCGTCGCAACTTAATCATTTTGGTATGATTGATAAGAGAAAAAGATTGATTGTAGAAAAAGTGAAGTTTAAGGAAGAAGAAAAAGTGCACGGCAAAACAATTTTAATTATAAATTTCAATAACGGCCAACAATCTAACTGGTCACTAATACAAACGCTTCCTGCTACTTACTTTTAAACAGAGTTGAAAAGAGAGAGAAAATAAAAACAATAAAATATCTAAAACTGTTTTTGGTAACGTTTATTGTGAAAACAATTAATGTCACGATATAATCATATATCAGTACTTAATGGATCAAAAATTGTTTAAACAAAAGTTCTGTATAATTAAATTATAAACATTTTATTTTAAAAAAAAGTGTAAAGCAAATTAAATATTCCAAGATTATGCTCAAAATCTAATCAGTTCTTCACTGTTATAAATAAATCTATATGCAAAGTTTTAGAAAAATGTAAGCGGTGATTTTTCTGATATCTTGTTTACATACGGACGGACGACCGGAAAGACAAACTCTAAGGCGTCAAAAAAGCGAAAAAAAGGTGTTATAATTTTCTATTTGCAAACCGTCGCATAACTCGCCAACATATTTATAACATGTAGAGTAATAATAGTCTAACAATATAAAATAGCAACCCATGATCTTGAATATTTCTGGACTGCTGTACAATTTTCAACAACATTTTGTTTTTTAAATTAAAACAAAATTCCAAAGAGAATCTAAGCGTGGTCATCACTAAAGATATTTAAGCTTAAGCATAAGTTCTCCCCAAAAGTGTTGATAATATAGTATTGCTATGTTCTTGTAACGTATTTAGGTTGCAGAAGTAATGTTGACACTATTGGACGTAGGTGATAATTAACTTCAAAAAGTTGCTGCTTATCTGGCACATGGTAAAGATATAAATCGAGTATAAATGAATTCCGTTTTTTAATAGAATGTAAGACTAACAATAAAATTTAAGATTTGGTATTAATTACTCGTAATTGAAGTATCCCATAAAAATTTATCAAAATAAAAATGTAGCGAGGATCTTATATCTCGCTGATCCTCGTCTTTCAAGTTATAAAAATGTTTCTAAACATTTGAAATATTCAGATAGTCGACGCGACGTAGAATCTGTTTGCCGTTCCCTACCAACAGTACTACTTTATGAAGACACTAATCCATTCTTACTAAAACTTAAAAACTTACTAAGCTATTGATGGAATTCAATAATCTTAAATTTTTAAGACAAATTTGATTTGGGATTTTCAATACTCCATCAACTTGATTCATTGTCAAATTTTAAAAATGTGGTAGTTGTATTAACAGTAAATAAATGATAGAGTGTTCCCAAAAAAAAAAGTTTTAAACATTCATTTTGAAAGATTTTAAATATACTGGAGTACTAATTTCGTCATGAACTTTTATATGCAGGCCTAATAAAATATGGGTTCTTTAATTAAAACATTAATAATTTGTCACAATTCTGGTAATACCTGAAGTACCGTAAACTCTCTTATTTTAAATGGAAACACTTATTTTTATTTCATTCCATCTTAACTTTTAATCAAAGTTTGTCAAGATCTTTACCAGTTTTATCTACTTAAGCCGTTCTAATTTAAATCCAAACATTTAGTTTTAAAATGTACAAAAATGAATTTTTATTGAGTTATAAAAATATATACTGCATAACATTGGTAGGCATGTAAATGAGCGTAAATGTAAAGATTCAAAGCTAGCTTCTATCTATTTTACGTATTAAGAAACATCTAATTAATCACTTGATAAAATTGATAATGTACATTTATTGCATCATAAAAATTAAAAATAGATTCTAATAGAAGTTGTTATTCAAAAATCGTATGTTCTTTCTATGCAAGTGATTCTTCCATGGAGATCTTCCTAAAATGAGTAATAATTATCTATTTAAACAATTATTTAGGTAGAAAAAATACTATTCTTAATCTATTAATTCATTAGAACGAAAATATTTCAGTTGTCTAGCCTAAGATAAATTCGAACAAAGTAAAAACACTCTTAGCACACATAACTATATATAAAACTATAAAAAAAGCCTTTAGTGACAGTACAGATAGTATAAGCGTGTTAGATGGTGCTGCGTTTTTACCCAAGTTTTGACTAATAAAAATAGAAAATTAAACGTAAAAGTACCCCCATTCAGGCTCAAAAAACCCATTTGTAAAGTCGGTTTTAAAATCCTATTTATAAATTCGCCTTTAAAAACCGTTTATTAAAATCGACTTTAAAAGGCGATTTTAAAATCGATTTAAAACCGAGTTTTAAAGAAATCGACATAAAAGTCTTACTTGACACACTTGTATCATGAATAACAATTTAAGTTTACCATATATACTGATTATGGTCATTGATCACAGCTCATTTTTTTAATATTTATGATGGTGTATTTAAAGAAATCGACTAAAAACCGAAACCGATTTTAGAAATCGAAATAAAAAAAATGAAACCACATGCATGAGGTGTGTGTTTTAAATTCCCCTACATAAAAGCCTTACTTGATACATTTGTATCATGAATAACTATTTAAGTTTACCATATATACTGATTATGGTCATTAATCACAGCTCATTTTTTAATATTTATGATAATGTATCATCTACATTAATGTCAATCTGCAAATATACAGGGAGAATGACAACCAACGGGACGGAGATTTACAGTAAAACAGTAAAAGTTGTACAAGTTTTATCATTTTAGTAGCAAGTACGTTAATAAATATTACACTTTAAACTTATTTTGAAATATACAGTATGTCTCAAAAAGTTTGGCATATTTTATATTTTTATTCTTTTGAGGCACTATGTATTTTATTGCGTTTTTGATTATCCATAAAAATAAAAGTATATCAGGTTTCTATACCTAAATACAGAGTGTTCCGAGTTACATTAACTTTTCTTGATATATGAAATATTAAAATTCAATATCTTCTAATCCAACAAATCATAACATATATAACTTTAGTCTAAATAGTTGGATATTAGATTAATGTGTTCCTGTAATTAAATTTTAAACATTTCTTTACAAGGTGTTCAGAATTTACAAGTTAGTTATTAGATCATTCAATATAAAATATGAGCATTATTTTATATAGAACACCCTGTATTTTATTGATTCATAACATTAAAAAGAAGTCCTGTAAATTCTGAACACCATGTAAAGATGTTTAAATTCAATCATGGAATACATTCAAAACTATGTAGACGTAAGAGTAAGTTTTTTATGATTTGTTGATTAGAAGATAATAACTTTTTACTTCATATTTAAAAAGTGAATGTAACTCAGAAAATTCTGTATTTAGGTATAAGGAATCTTTATGTAAGTATAAGTATTGCAATTCAAAATAACTTTTTCTTAATGTGTATTAACAAAATTTTATTTTATTTCAAACTAATAATGCCAAAAAATATTTAATTGTAATTATAAACTAAAATTAAATTGATGCGTCATTTACTTTTGAGTTTATATTATTTATTTCACTGCATAGTGCTTTCAAAAGCACATGTTTAAAATTTATTTTACTAAATCTATTAAAAGAGCAAAAATGAATTTATTGTCGTCAAATCATATTCATTGATTAATTATAGAAAGTAGTACATTTTTTAATAATATGGAGATTAAACAAAAATTGCAGAACTTTTAGAAAATAAAGTTTTTCATTTTCTAATTATACTCTCAGTTGTAGAAAACTTTAAAACTGTATTAAAAATTACCATATTTTAATTCTCTAAAATCTTATACTTTTTATGTCATGTCATCAAGCCATATTTGTTTGTCAAAGATGTAATTTTCTACCGTATGTCGTACAATCTCGTTTTCATTCTCTCATCCAATAATTGCATTTAAATTCAACAATATGGAGTAGTACCTGTGTTCTGCCAAAACATTTTTTTTTTATAAAAAATTCAATATCAAGAAAAACTTAACATTAAACTAATTTAAATACTAATAATAGAAGAAAAAAAAACATTATCATAACAGATTATACTCGACTTACGTTAATATAAGAAACTCAGCTTTAGACCAAAATCTTCAAGGCGGTAACTATTACGGATATTACAAAAATTTAATGTACTACTGTGTTAAAATAAAATTATAAATAATTGTAGCCTTTGTATGGCAATGTACTATTATTTTTGTTTAAAAAGTATCAAATAAAAATATGTAGTATGTACAATAGGCTAATTTTTCAGAAACCAATTGCTTACAATTATTATTATTTGATATATCCTAGTTGTATGTACGATTTTGTTAATCATAGTTGTGTGATTATAATTTGTAATATATGGACACTCATAATCCTGCAATTTGTTAAAAACACAGCAGAAATTTAATTATTTCGTAAAATATAGTAAACAAAAGGAATATAATTATTGTAAATCCGTTTATTTAATTAAAATTATTTTATAATTACTAGAAATAAAACAAATCTACATTATTCAATTTTTTTTTAATTAACAATAGTTTTTGTATTAGTTGTTAGATTTAAATCTAGTCAACCTTTTTCTAATTTAATTTTTATGCTTGAATACGATATAATTAGCAAAATTTAAATAAAATGCCGTTAGTGGTTTAATTTTTTTTTTTTTTTAGTACTTACCAATGCACAGCTGGTTTTCAAATAAATCATTAGTTTAAGATATTGTTACAATGTTGTAACATAAATCCTTTTAAACTTAAATGTTTCAATAGCTTTTATACAAATAATTTAAAATATTTATTGTTTCTATACCTAGAAGTTGTGAAAATCAACAAGTTATAAAATACAGCAAAACCCACCTTCCATTTATTAAAATTTGCAATTAGTATCATTAAAAAGTAACACAAAATAAACGACAGAAAACGAGAAGCTTTCATCAATTATCGATTGAAATACTTTGTTCGGCAGAAAATATGTTATTATTATTGTTTAAAATCATTGACATTGAATTTGTAAGTTGTTAAAATAAATCTGTTTTTGTTTAAAATATTTTTTCATCCGCAATCATATTTTCCTTTATGTAACATATTTTAGAGACTACGTGTCAAGGTAGTACAGAAAACTTTGCTTTTGACAGCTTACGTTGCTTAACATAGATAAATTTGATTTTAATATTTTTGTGTAGCGTATTTTTCTTTCAAAGTAACTTCAGCCTATTTTGATTCATTCGAAGACATCAATTTCAGTTAATGAATTTTGTGACAGATTTTGCATGTGTCACAATAAAATCAGAATTCATTACAACTTTAATGCAGTGTATAATTGACATTCTTAGAAAGAAAGATAATTCAATAAGATTGATAAAACTTTTAAAGAAATCTCTACAAGAAACCTTGTTCGTTGAAAACTCAAAGAATTCTTGGTTTCAGCTGCACGTAGGAATGTACATTTGCGATTGTACAACATGAAAGAAAAGTTACACGAAAGATTTCGCAAAAAGATGCGCACTTATTTTGTTTGCTAAAAATTGTTATTAAATGTGTACAATCGGTCATTATACTTTCTACAGAAATTCTTGAAAAGGTTCGAATTTGAGTGTTTAAATAATGATTAAATGTTTGTATAAGCATAAAATAGAAATACCTAAATTGAAGGCGAGAAGAGCAATAATTGCTGTTGACATAAATCCAGAACTCCCTGCTGATGCAGTATTAATCGACCTTCCACTCATTATAAAGCGAATTTTGCTGATTCACAACTTCTTACATTACTAAAAAATTGACTCGAATATTTAAATGTTGTTTAACACCCGTTTGCACATAATCACATTTCCAGCTTTCGGTCGTATATATCACTTAAGCAGTTACCACTCCCACGCTTTTATGACACTCGAGAAGAGGTTAATATTTTTCTTTTTTATCCAACTGGTATTATATATTACATGAAAAGTTGCGCGAAAATGTCTTTCGACTAAATGTCTCTCAACAAAAATTTATTTGTGATTAAAAGGGCGATATTTAGAAGTTGAAAAACAGTTTGAAAGTTTGTTGAAAAGTCTCAGAACAATTAACTTTCCAACTTGAACAACTCTAAAATAACATTTTCCAACTATAAAAAAATTTTTCTTCGTTGGTAGAATCAACAGCGAACGTTTAAGCAGCTTTAGCAGTTTGAATAAGTAGATGTTGTAGAGTACAACGAGAAGTGGGCGTGTCTCTTACAACTTTTCGATATAAAGTCGGCTCCGCGCTATTCCGGGTTCCGGGCACAACTGCCAAACCCGACGCGTCGCAGGGTCGCGCGCCAGCGCACACACCCCTTTTGTTCCGTAGCTTACAGTCAAACAATATACTTGCAAATTTAGGATGCATTCATGATTTACAAAGTTTATCTTATCTCGAATCTTGTGCTTCTGCTTCGAGCGTTTATGAACTGATAGGATTCATAAATATAAAATTCAAGCCTATCTAACATTCTATTAATAAAAGAACTCTTAACTCTAAATAGAGTTTACATGCAAACATCTCCTCTTACGAAGTTAGTGAAATATTGTTTGCTGTTTCAATTTTTTTTGTAATCTTAAACCATAACCTTTGTTTTTATTTTCCAGTTTAAGTGATTGCATCATTATTTCAATAAAGTTAACACCTCGATATTGAACAAGTTCAAATCAAAATTGGTGTAAGTTCAGAACTAATTTGCGCCCTGACAGTTCCGCTGTATACCGCATTTTAAAGAGATGCAACATTCACTAAACAAATTTCATAAACAAAATATTGCCATTATACAAAATTTCTTATGGGTTTAAATTAGTTCCACTTCAACAGATGATACCGTCGATTTAGTTTTTGATTTGCGATTTTTAAACGATTTTTTGCCAAAACTGTTAAAAATCACGTAGTTTAATCAAATAAATAAATTAATTTTAAGCTAGATATTGACATTATTGATAACTGCTAGTGGGTGCAAATTATTTTCAAATTTGATAAATATTCCAGTTTATTTCAGTTTTACAAATTTTTAAACGATTTATTGTCAAAACTATTAAAACGTGAGGAAAAGTACGGAAGTGTGGAAAGTACGGAATGTGAAATTGTGGCTAAATTTTTGTCTTGGTTTCGACTTTTATGTTAATCGTAGATTGGTTTATTTCCTCCTCGATTAGTAGACTGATTAAAAATTTAAGCTGTCTTATAGAGGGGTTAATGTGTTGATAGGTCTGCTGGTATTACTAAATTTTTCTAAAGCTTTTGACACAAATGATCATTATTTACTTTGCGCCATGATATAGTACTACTGTTTTAATGTCACATCTCTGTCTCTTGTAAAGTCGTATATTTCTGACTGGTATCAACAGCTATGATGAATAAAACATATTTAATAATGCAAAAATTGAGTTGTGGTCGCCACAAGGCTCAATTCTTGGTCCCTTACTGTTTAAAATATATACAACAGAAATAATAAAATTAGTATCCCATTATAACGTTCAATCGTATGCTCATGACATTCAATTGTACAGAGTGAGTCATAATTAGGTTTAAAGTTTTAAGGGTGTATTTTCTGCCCAAATATTTAAAAAAAAGTTCTTATAAAATTTGTCAAAAGGTCAACTGTCGGAGTTATAGCGTTTAAAGATATTTTTAAAACAACTATATTTCAACATTTTGGCACATTTCATATTACTATTACGAGCTATCACTTGATTATAAAACATGGTAAAGATACTCTTCTTAAAAAATTGATCATAAAAATAACTAATTAAGATAATGATGTCAGTTTTTTGAACGGATATATTTTTTAGTACGCCCCTGGAATGTACGCTTCTGGTTGTAATTTTTAGCATGTTTTATAATCAGCTGGCAGCTCGTAATAGTAATGTGAAATGTGCCAAAATTTGTTGAAGTAGATATAGTCGTTTCGAAGAAATACAGGTTTGATCAGTTTTTGGACGCCATCTTTAAACGGTTATAACTCCGACAATTGACTTTTTCTGACAAAATTTTATAAAACTTCTTTATATATTTTGGACCAGGTAATACACTCTTAAAAACTTTAAACCTAATTATGACTCATCCTGTATAGAACCATTGAGTTTAAAAACATCTAATAGTTAACGGAATATGAATGTAAAGCTAGAACGAATTTGGAAGCTATCAGAAGAGGTTAATTTAAAGTTAAATCCTCTAAAAACAAGCTGTGGGTTATTTGGGAGTGTAAAAAAGTTTGCAATATTAAAGAATACTTTGGATATACAAAAAAAGAGTAGGTTTGAGGTAGTAGATCATGTGAACAATTCGGTGTTGGTAGTTTATAAAAATCTTAGATTCAATGAAAATGTCAAACAAATGTTACAAAAACACGGATCCTTACGGTCATTTTCCGCAAATTGTACAAAATTTGTCAAAGTTGTGGTTTTTAAATTTTAACTTTTCTCAACGCCAATAGGTGGTGATCGTTGTTACTTTTGACAATTTTTGTTACGATTAATTTGCTTTTGGGAAAAACGTACCTATTATGCGCATTTCCGTAGCTGTTGTAATAGTGATCAATGGTGTGTACACTGTCATTAAACTTTATTTTAGTAATCTAATCCGTCGTTTTCTGAGGCATCAGTAATAAACAAGTATTTATTCTAGATTGTCGTAATTCCGAATGCTATTTTCTGATATGATGAGGATGGATTGACGAACATTTTTCTTTTCCTACACGATCACCGTAAGTTGAATATCCTTCACTCCCAAAACAACGTAGTTACCGATATCTGTTTTTACTCTATTTTAGATCTAAGCATGGATATCCATCAAAGCACGGATATCTTTATCAGCTGAATACGGGTGTACTCTCTTGCAAGTACTGGTCTTCTAACGTAAAGCACGAGTTACTTTTATTGCGGACGGGTCTGCTGCTCTTTCCACTATGTCGAATAGTGCCGATGCAGAAGGTCCATTCTTTACGCTACTAGCAGTATAAAGTACCCGATAAATGTATGGGCAGATTATCAATCCACCGGCGTGTTCCCTTTAATTTGCTACGACGTGTTGACAACTGCTTCTAGAACCCCTAAAATACTGTACATTATTATCAATATCTGTACTTTGATGAAGTTCTTACTCCGAATACACTGAAATTTTTGCGCGGGTTTCATAAGCACGCTTTGTACTTGCGGCCGTCTTATCGAAATAAATTCTCGCATAAAACATTATCTGTACGCGCAAGGAGTACTCAACTCTTGCGGTTACTGTAAATTAATTATTTGTCACTGTGTTTATTTGTAATAATACGTTCTAGTCGCAATAACATTTATATCGTATCGAAGTCGATTGTGTTGTTTGAATTCGTGTGTCTACCAATTGTTCTCTATTAGGTTACTGATAGATTTCTTTGCGTATTATCTAATCAGTGGCGCCCGACTTCTTTTTGTATCGGGTACGACAAATAAAAAAGACAAAATAGATTTTGAGTTTATGTTTAATTAGATTTAAGAATTATTCAAACGACTTAATCTAATTTTTCTAATCCACGACGCCTGCTTCAAATACGTGCTAGCCGGGAAGTCATTTGAAAAACTCATTTAAATATTTGGTTTTCTATATCGGTGGAACTAATTGAAGAAACTTGCTCATTATTTCTTTTTAATTTTGTAACTCATAAATTTCACGTTTCATACAGTTGTAAGCATTTTTTAAATTTTTACTTAAGAAAAGTCTTGTGTGACTCTTTAGTTCTCTAGCACTTTAATTACTGTGACGTATTGTATGATCCTTGTCTATCGACTATTAATAGGAATAGAATTCAGAAGGTGCAAAATTTATGCGTACGGTTTATGTTTGGGTTAAGAAAATATAATAATAATAATAATAACAATAATCACTCCAGCAGGCACAGATACGGACTTAGCCAACCAGTGGACCAGGGTGTAACAGTTTACTTAATTCAGTGTAAATATTCCTTAACTATTTTTTTAAATTTCGTATTCGTTGTATATAGTTTCTTGTTTACTGAAATGTATTGCGTGTTGCCTCTTCATTTCTATTTCTTTCAAATTTGTATTTATTCTTATGATTGCTTATCACTCCTTGTACTTTGGTCGGGCAGACATTTTGAGCTCATTTTTCGTTTGGCGTTCGTTTGGGCAATGTTGAGTGGTATGAATTTAATTAGTCCTAAAAATAATTATAAAGGGATCAACCACCAACAGGCAAAAATATAACTTCCATAAGTTTAGTTGGTGAAGTATATTAAACCTTGTTAAAGGGATATAATCCAATTCGAACGAACAAAAGTTAAAGCACACTCTTTCCAAAGGCGAACAACGGGTAAGCTAACTGTCCTGATCATCCTCTTATCTAAGTCCACTTCGTTTGTAGCCTTTTATTTAGGGGTCACACTCTCACTTTGTCTACAACTGAAGTGTTCGATGAATTAGAGGCAATAGCCAGGCTGAACTGCATACTTACATCGCCCCAGCCGAGCCTTCCTGGTCGCCGCAGTCAAACTACGGTCTCTGGTCTCTTCGATCCAGCATCTGCGGAGGGTTTGATTCTTCCTGTTTGTGATTGTCCTTGTTCATATTGATAATTGAACTCAGTAATTGTTGCTATACCGAGCCATGTAAATATTCATATCTATGGGTTTAATTTAGTACTTGGTGTATAATTAATTGTTGAAATACCTGTACATATTTGTCTGCGTTTCCTTTGTTGTCGAATTCGATTAACTTCACATACACAAATCAATTTAATCTGTACACGCTACGGTCGCAAGGAAATATAGAAAACTAAAAATATATCCTAATAAATTAAATTAAAACAGACCCTAAAAATTAAAAGAAAAAAACACAATAATCAATTCAGAATCAGGTTATGTACAAGCGCTTGCGACAGCTCCTGCAACTAACGACACATTTATATACATACAGGGTGATTCTTTACGAACCAAGCGTAAATTTTCTTAATCTTATAAATACATTTTCTTATTAAATTAATTATATGCGTTTAAAAATTAAATTCGATTTATCTTGGGAATTCGCAACATTTATACATACAAAAATATTATTCATTATTTTGTTTTGCTCAAATTGATCTTACTGGCTTTGTTTATAGTTATTTGGGGTTATATTTTTTTGTATCGTATCTGGATTCATACGTATATCTACGTTTTGATTAAACGAATAAATTTCTGTCTACTTTCAAATATTTCGTTTTATTTTTTACGTTTTGGGGTTATTGACATTTTGTTACGAGTGCCACTGGGATGAGGCTATCCAGTGGGTCTGCTGGATGTAATACATAGCCGTGACCTGGCGCCCAGATTATTCGGAAGTTTCCTTTTGAAATCGAACTCCCCATTTGCCAAGGAGCTAGTTGGCAACCCTGCTACAATCCCGGTGTGCCGCAACCACGGACAACGTAGCAAGGGAACCACTGTCGTATTAAATCTTCTTAGCTTGATATTATCGTCTTTGAGTCGGCGTTACGGCAGGGCTCTGTCAAGCTGAACTGTTTCTAGCCTGCGAACTGGCAGTAGCTTAAAAATGCAAATATAAACAAAATTATATAAGGTTTCAAAGCTTCGGACGCATCAAAAAATAGGGCTATCTCTGATGCGGTACGTCAGCTCAATGTTGATAACCTCGGCCAGACGATGGACATGGGTGTGGGTCCACTTAAGACCCACAAATTATCACAAATCAATAAAAGGTGGTATCTTTCCGGTTTTTCGTGAAGAAAAGCAAGAGGATTTTTCGAAAAATAGTCCCTAAGCGCTAAACGACCAGCTAAAATTAATGTTGTTTTTAACAGTTACTGGTTAGACTATGCGTTGCTAACGGTGTTTGAAGTTTCGACATACGTCATTGAGATGTGAAGGCCAACAACTCTGTGGATGTGATAAGGTTTCCCATAAAGGACAACCGTACGAGAAACCGGTTAAGTGTATTAACTGTAGCAAAGAGCAATTTACACATGCACGAGCTTGTCCTATATACAAGCAAGAAATGGCCTTTCATGAGATAAAAGCTACGGAAAACATATCTTACCCTGAAGCCAAGAAGAAAGTTACTTCAGTCCCCCGTCACCAAATGAATCATACGCCAAAGCAACAGCTACATCAGTAAAGGTAGATACACAATCTTTGTTGAAAGATTTGATCCCCTAATTGTTAGAAGCACTAAAATTGTGTTTTGTTGTAAAGGAACCCTTAGAGTACGTCTGCCTATAGGTACAACTGTCACTGACACAGACACTCGCGTTTCTAATACAGAAGCGAAAGAAGACGCTCAATTGATAATGAGGTAACACAAAAAAATGAATCCCAAGGAAAACATAGGAAAGGAAAGAGAAAACAAAGAAGTTTGTGACACGAATCTCATGCCGTTCCTAAACCAACTGCAGATAAAGGCTAGAATTAAGATACTTATCTGTAATATTTTTACATATGTTTATTTATTTGTTCGTGTTGTATTTGTTAATTACAAAACTATTTATTTATTTAATTAATATTAAAGTGATTTTGCATATCACACATCTACAAACAAAATTCGCGACTTTTAATAAAATACTACAATGGAATTGTAGAGGGTGTGTTCATAAATACTGTTTTATAAAATTTTTGTTAAAAAACATCAACCAATGTGTGTATGCCTACAGGAAACTGATTTGAGCCTTTGAACAATCATACTTTCTCAGAGAGTAAGCTGTAGTTAGGCGAGATGGTGAAGTCATAGAAAGGGTTAGCGAAGTGGTTGTTATCCTCGTAAGAAGTAGCGTTAGATTTTGTGAGGTAGCACTTAACTAGGTCGTTTTGGCTACCATAGCCTAGCACCGCTTTGCGTTGATGGGAGTTGCTGTTTCGCGGCAATCTCGGACCGCTTCGCGGCTCAAGGGCTACCTTTTCTTGCTCAAAAAAATAGTTGCAATACAATTTTGATGAAAACACATTTTTTTAAAGTGGAAACGGCTTCTAATCAAAAGAAAACAAAATTCCTTGTTTTCTTTTTTAAAGCAGTATTACTTTTTCATTCTTAAAAAAATCCATGTCAACGGTTCTGACTCATAAAAACTACAAAAAAACACCAACCATTTTTTTTTGTAGTAATATGTTTGGTTAAATTTAGAAATTATTACCCAAAACGTTTTCTAGTACACATTGTTAAGTGTTCTGATAGTGAAAATGTCCTAATAACACTTTGGAGACAAACAAATCAGAGTTTTCAAATTTGCTATGTTAAACAGAATGCCTCAGATATTCCGGGACACACGGTATATACACCACCAATTAAATAAAATTGATGGGTCATATATTATTATTTGAATAAATATGTGTTTAATGCTATTATCAGCTAAAAGCAATAAAGATCTAACCCCTAATTTTTCCAACCGTAGAAGGACCACATCGACAAATATTATAATTAGGCCCTTGCAATGCTGCATTAAGTAAGTCACAGGTGTCTTACCAGGAACCGCCGTTAGCCGTATACAGAAAAGTATACATGGAAAAAAATTTAAAATTTGAAGAATGACTAAAGCTACTTCCGGACCTTCCCTAAAAATAAATTTCAAAAATGTCAAACAGTGAAAACATAGCCCAATATCATGTCTAACCGTTGTGCAAGTTTTGCTTATGTGCCTTTTATGTTTCATGAAATATTAATTTTTCAGTAAATTCAAATTTTGTTTGCTAACGCCTAAAATTATTTTTTTTTCTTAATAACAGTAAGAGATAAGTGTGTCAAACTTATAGTAGAAGACGTCGAGACACATCTTGTATACATACTAACAATTAATTCAATTTAATTATTAGGAATGAATAGTACAAAATTAGGACAAAAAAGTAAAATTTTTAACGAAAATATCGGTTAGCGTTAGAGCTTAGCGACTCGGCACAGCATGTTTGTTTTGGTGCCAATTATAACATTCCTGAGTTTTTCCTATTCAACGTTTGGGTCAACACCCTTTTTGCAAAAAGGGTTTTAACCTTTTTAACCCCTTTTTTGGAGTACTTCAGGCTTTAAAAATTATTTTGACTCACTTTACCTTGAAGTTAGGAACCAGATTTGCACAGTTTTATTGTCGATGTTCAAGGAACATTTTGGTTTAGGATACACTCCCCTCTGTTTATCCCCCCTTCTGTTATGCATATGCATATAGAAAAAATCACGGAACAATTTAATTGGGTGTAACTTTGTCAAATATTGACAGATTGAGCTGAAATTTTGAGGGTAGTAGTTATTATTGGTTTTTTTTTAATCAATTTAATCCGTGGATACACTGTATATACCGTAAATGACGAATTTTGAATTGAGTTAAATAAAATTTGAGTTATATCACGTGAAAGTGCTTTTTTTTTTTTCTTACAAAACTAGAGAGCATTTTGAAGAAATAGTTACAATTCGACTAAAAGTTAAATATTGGCAAAACTACTTAATTTTTTTAGCTGAAATTTGGCATGCTGTTATAGTTCACAATAACTACTTTTCCTGAAAATTTCAGCTTAATCTGTCAATATTTGACCAATACTAATATTTTTTTTTTTGTTGTCAAATCCAATTTTTGTTTATATCCCAGCTAGCTCATGTTAAGTGGTTACACATGATACGAAAATCCCATTCTTTTAAATCTTCTATTCCAAAAATCTCTTACATAAATTGATTAATTTAAATTCGAATAAAATAAAATAAATCAAAATGTCAAACAAAAATATCAACTACTATTAATCAATTTTTAAGGTAAGTTTTTGATAAAAAATCACAACTTCAAATAAAAACTTATTTGAAAAAATTATATCCTCTTTGTGTCCATCCAGATGGACTCCTCTCCTTTACAAATCCATCGCATCCAGATCGTTCAAAAATAAACTCCGTTCCAACCACGTCACTCCTTACTCTTCAAACAAAAAGATCAGCCGTCACTTTCTTTTCTCCAAGTTGGGGTAAGTCCAACTTTCAAAAAAAAAAACAACCCGTACTTTATTGCTTCTTGCCTCTATTATCCATAAAAGTAAACCGCTCAACTTTGTTTTTATATGCCTTTTTCATCCATCAACCATACTTCCATTTTTATTTCATCATTTCTACTTTATCACTCAATCCAAAAACAGCATTTTGTTCTAAATTATATCTTTTTGTTTCAACTTTATCACTCAATCAAAAACACTACTTTGTTTTAAATTATTATTTTTATATTAACTTGTTTATAACTTTCGTTACTTACTAAATCTAAAAAATTTATTAAAACCTATTTGATTCCTTACTGATCATCAATCTTCTCCATCTCGCGTGCTATCTAACGTCATTTTTCCTATCACTTCCGCAACCAACATTACACACAAATGTTGCTGCACAACTTCAATTAACTTTTAGAATGGTAAGTTATTCTTCTTAAAATTAATTAATTACATTTTTTAGGTTTTTATAGGAGATTAGATTCCTATCTTATTGAAGAAATTCAAACACTTAACTAAAATTATCTTGCTAGTAAAAATAAGCTTTACCTAAGACATAATAAATTTAATCACAAGAATATATATACATAACAGGGGAGAATAAACAGTGGGGTGTACTTTAAACCAAAATGTTTCTTAAACATCTACACACATAAAATCGTGGCCCGGTTTGTCTGTGTGTCTGTCTGTATGTTCGTCTTCTCCTCCGAAACCACTGAACCGATTTTGTAGATCGATACGTCAAATTGTTCAGGAGGTCCAGGCGCTGATCTTAGGCAGGGTAACAAGTTGACCTGATCTTTGACCTCTGACCTGGAGCAGTGACCTCACGTCTTTAATTTCAGGTTCGTCTAGATTAGGCCCATTTTCAAATGGTTTTGGATATTAGTCGATAATAAAGGGTTCAAATCTGGTTCCTTAACTCTAAGTAAAGTGGGTCAAAATAATTTTTAAAGCCAATAGTTCTCAAAAAAGAGTTAAAAACCCTTTTTCGCAAAAAAGTGTTACCTCAAACGTTGGACATTTTCGCAAATCGTCTTTTTCAATTACTTGACTCCACTAATAAAAATAATGATTTGTTCATATGGGTGTAGCAACGTAAAGTCGGCCGTACCTATTTCTTTTTGTTACCAACTTTTTACATATATACTAGACCAAAATATTTAATTATGAGCAATAAATTGCACCAAAAATATTTTTAAATTTGTCAACTGGTTACGGTTAACGGTTAACTTCACGGATCTCTCTTTTTGGTACATAATAAGAGAATAATTTTATTTTCTCTACTAACTCAAACTCCCTAGGAATTTTGGATTAAAGTAAACGTACATGCTAAAGGTTTCCTTGCAATGATCTCTATTGAACCTAAATTATGAAACGTCTCTTTACCATCTACACTAATTGCTGCTAACGATTTATATAAAAACGTTTACCAATTTTCTTTCCAATTTGACTCCAGTTTTATATAATTATACTTCAGAAGCGCAGGAAATTCCAAGTTGATAACATATATCAAAAAATTTTTCGACCCAAATTTCCTGTAAAATGTAGAACCATGGTAAGTTGTAATAGTGATAAAAAAACATTTTGGCCGAGCGGCAGACATGATGGCGTAAGTAATTGATAACATTTTTTTTTAAATATCTGTCATTTTGATTTTTATTTTTATCAATTTATTTATTTATTTATTTATTCGTATAGTAATAGCGAAGGTCTATGTTGACTTCTTGAAAAATTCTTTAATACTATACGTTTTGATTGTAATGTAACCATGACACGATCCATTGACACCAAACACAAGTCCTGGCTGTAATCATTTTGGCATCCGCCGGAGTACAATGTTTTGATGTCTTTTGAATCGTATACTAAATGTATGTTTTGAAACTCCATTCACGTTTGTAAACTTATTTCGTTGACATTGTTACCTTTGCAGCTCAATAATGTGTTATAACAGCTAAAGTCACCAATACATAAACTTTCTGGAGGAGGTTTGTAAATATTTACTACGTGTAAATCTCCTATTTTAGGAGCCCTAACAAAAATTCCAGAAATTATACTTTTTCTTTATATTTTATTATTGAATATTTTCTTTGGCGTATATAGCTATTCCATAAATAGAGCTCTCAATAAAGTCTATTAATTAAAACCTTTTACTGTACCTTTATTGAGTATACTTGTCTCATCTCCACAGTGTGATGACATTGTGCAAAAATGGAAGCAAAAAAGGTGGAATATCACTGTTAACGCCATTGAAGGCCTTGTCACTGGCAGGATATTCTTCCATGCGACACCTAATTTTCCGACGGATTAATTGTGAATCAGAATCAATCAATCTTCCTTCTTTGATATTTTGCTTCTTATTATTAAATCATAAAACTTTCAGGAAATGGTTGAATTTGATAATAAAATCATTAGAACTATTTTGGCAGATAATAATCTTAAGCAAGAGGTGATGGTCAACAGAGTCATTTGCCTAGGTCCTCTGAAATCTGTGCTAGGTAGTAGAAACCAGACACTAAAGTTGTTGACTATTGGTCGTGACTTGAGAGATGGGATTCGTATTGGCATGGACAAAACGCCGCGACAGCAAAACATGTTAAATAGTCTTCAAAAGGAATTGGTTGACCGCAAAATAATGGAGAAACAAATTTGACCATTAAGTTGTAAAGGCGATTCCGCAGATACTTCAGACTTCAGGTTCAAAAAACTTTAGTTCGAGACATCAGAATTAAAACATATTTTACCAGAATGTGAAAGAATTGCGATAAAAACTTACAGAAATAAAGTGTACTGTTCCCGTGTTGCATTATGACGTCCTTATGCTTACTGAAATGAATTTATGTAAAGCGATAAGTAATGCATAGCTTGATATAGTAAATTACGATGTTTATCGTGTTAATCGCAGTTCAAAAACTAGTGCTAAAAAAATGGCGGAGGAGTTCTGATTTTAGTAAAAAACAGTATTCCATCTATACTCTTGTTAACTCCTTATAATAGTATTGAACATGTTTTTGTAAGACTCACTATTCAGGGTAAAGTTATTATTTTTGCAACTGTTTATATTCCTATAAAATTCCTTGTCCTCTTGTTTAAAATTCTAAGAAACCATATTGATTGTTCTACCTTGTTTGGTCAAATATCATTCAGAGTTCCGAGAGCTAGTGTGCGGTGACAGGCCATGTGTTACTGTGAATTATTTATTGAATAATCCCATGGTCAGAACTATGACTAAATTTAACGAGTTGTGTGTTGTAAATCAATGTGACATTTTTAATTACTCCTGGTAATGTTTAAAAGATGAATTGACTGTTAATCATTGATAGGAGACAAAGCATTTAAATTGTAAAATTTAATGAGTCTTGTTTCTACAATTTAGGGTTTAATTATTGTTATTGCCATTTTCTAATGTAATACTTGGGTTATAACAAACAAATCTATTTTATTTTATTATTATGTTATTAATTAAAAAAGCAGATGTCCGTAAATTGTATACCACGCATCTGTGACAATGTCATATAAGTTATTTGCAAAACATTCGTTACACCACCCATTCTGCTTGAACATTCTTTGATTATATTTTGAGATAGAATTACATCTGAAAAATTTATAACTATAGTACCCTAATAGTAAATTGACATTCTTGCATAATATAAGCTCTTGGACATCTTTAAATAATTCATACATGCTTTTAGAATCGTCAACTCGGTGGGTCTCGTCTATGTTAACTTCTAAATTGCTTACATTATCTTCTACTAGACCATAAAAATTGCCGGAAACAGGTATATACCGTGCAAACATTAAAAAAGACGGACTATGCCAGTTGAATCGTGCTTAGCCAGACGAAAAATTTAAACAATTTTGAAAATATTTACATCCCAATCTTGATGAGTCTCATGTAAATAAGAAGATATAGCGGTGGTGAGTACATAATTAACTCGTACAGCATGGTTGATTTGTGGATGGTAACGAGCATTAAGAGAATGTCTCTGAACTTTATACTCAGATAGGAAATTCTTGAACTGATAAGAGGAAAATTGATTACCGTTATCAGATAGTAATATCTGAGTTACTCCGAAAGTGAGAAAGATATGATTTTCGAGAAATTTAATTGCAGTGGACGATGTAGCTTCGGACACAGAAAAACAAAGACGTACTTAGTGAACCACTCAACCGCTACTAATAAGTAACTGTTTCCCTTCTTAGAACGTGGAAGAACACTCAACCAATCCACACTTAGCATTTGAAGAGGAAAATTAATGTTTTTGTAGTGACCCAGTAAACCGGTTTTTTTTATTAAAAGTTTAGTGAGTATTACAAACTTTGCATGCGCGAATATAACAGTGGTTCTGCTTTAAAACTTTTACGCGATTTTCGGAAGGTAAAACTAATTTCCATTCAACGATATTACTAGAAATTAAACACTTGTTTTTGATATCCTTGAATAAAATTTCAGTATCAATTTTAAAATGTGGATTTTTTCGATAAAGCGCAGCTGCAACCCCATGAAACCAGCGCACGCCAGTCGAAACTTGGTTTGAGTTAAGGGTAAAATCCCTTTCAATCAAACCTAAGTTTCACATATTTTCTTCTAGATCGGAAACCAGCAGGAAAATTGTCTGACATCAAACCTCTGAAGAATAATTTCTCTTGATGATTTTAGAACTATTTTTCCCAAAAATTGTAAAAGGCATAAATTGACGACGCTTAGGGGTTGAAAATTAAACTAAATAAATGCTTACTTAATGTAATTGATTATTTACTTCATTAATTAAACACTAATGACAGAGCGTCGTTTAGGCAAAAAAATTTGATGTATTCACAATAAACGGATTTCTCTGGGATTTATTATTTGGTTTATCAGGACCTAAACATCATTTGTTTATTTAGAAAATAATCTAGTCGTATATAACTCTTGCATGAAATTTAACCTGAATAAATTTGATAAAAATTTTTGTTAGAATATACACAAATCCATGACAACCAAAAATTTTGATCAAATTTATTCGGTTAAATTTCTTGCACTCGTTATATAAATTCAGATTGAATATTCAGAATTTATGGATTTTTATATATAATGCTGCGATTGGTTTTCGTAGCCGTAATATGGTATAACCAGTTAAAATACTATAATAGAAGAATAAAATCCGAATAAAATTTACATTGCCTTGCTGTTGTCATTAATCAAGATTAGCCGTTTATTTTTCATACCAATGCCGTAAGCTCCCCTGCAGAATTTATAAATCTAATAATCATAAATTGTTGCATTTAAACAAAACTATTTGTAATGGATTAATAGGCAAAAATTCTTTAGATTCAAAAGTTTTATGTAGCAATGAGTCGTCAACGTCTGATAAATTGATTCTTGTGTGCCATTCAATGACTCAAACTTTACTGTCTACTATAGTGGTAAAAATTAAAGCCGAAAATAATAGTATTTGTATCATTAGAGCCATATTATGTAAAAATTACAAATAAAAACAGAAAATATTAATGTGTCAGTTACAGAAGTAAATGAAAGAGCAATACATGTTTCTCAAATGTGTAAATTAAAAATAATATCTACATTTAATTAATTTAATTTAAATATAGAAAACGTAGTGATTGAAAAATTAAGTTACATTATGACTGGTAGTAAAGTGAATAAAAATAAATGAAAAATTCCTGCCGATTTCTTTATCCAAAATTTTACGAACCGGGAAAATAGACATGCTGTTGGGTGTAGATTTATTTTACCAATTACAAGACGATATAGAACGTTTTGTAAACTTGAATCAATTGATGTATAAAAATTAATTATTACCAGAAGAATTATTATGTGAACAACATTTTCAAAACATACGTTTTGTACTTGAAAGAGACGCTTTGTAGTAAAATTACCGACAGTAGAAGATTTAAAATTAGGAAATTCACGCGATATAGCCACAAAAGCGACTTTTTACACTTGAAAGAGAAAATAATATAAATGAAAATCACAAAAATAAATATAATCAAATATTAAACGAATATATCTTGAATTACATAATAATCTCTCGACTAAAAAAACTGCACCAAAAACTATACCCGGACAAGTGTTTCAATAGCTAAGCTATCATTATCAGCAAACCGATACTCTCGACTAGCCTGCGATACCAATCGTCAACTTTAAGATTATTAACCAATAAAACGTTAACGGAATCAGCAACATCTCTAGATAAATAATAGGGTAGAATCATTTGTGTACCGGGTCGGGGTAGAATTTCTAAATCGTACTGTAAAATTATGATGGCCCAGCGAGCAAGGCTACCAACGAGATTCTTTAAATTTTGAAGCCAAGTTAAGCTAGCATGATCCTTAAGAATGGTAAAACGGGTACTTTCTACAAAACAACGGAATTTTTCCAACGGAAATAAAACAGTCAAAAGTTTCCGTTCGGTTACAGTATATCTACTTTCTGTTTTTGTTAACATACGACTAGCATAAACCACAGGATGTTGCAGTAAATTATGTTCCTGAAAGAGAACCCATCCTACTCCTAAATTGCTGGCAACTTACTGAATAAGAAAAGGTTCAGAAAAATTAAGGCTAGCTAAAACGGGAGCTGTCGTCAAACATTTTTTAGATCACGAAATGCTTTATCCGCGTCATTTGTCCATTTAATAGCTTGACCTTCCTTCCGATTTTTTATCAAATCCAAAATAGGAGAAGTAAAATTAGAAAAATTCTTTATAAATCGTCCATAATATAAATTCAATCTTAATAATCAACGAACATGGGTGGTAGTTTTTGAAATCAAGAAAATTAACACAGAATCGACAAGGTCTTTACTGGTACGAAGACCTTGCTGATTAATTTCAAAACCTAGAAATTTGAGAGAAAGCAGGCAAAACTGACACTTGTCTGCGTTAACAGCTAATTTAGCATATTTTAATTTTTTATGAACAATATTTAGAATTTATAGGTGTAAATCCAAAATAGGGGTTACGACAATTATATCATCAAGGTAGATAAATATATAACGAGAAGTACTTACGTGGATAGCATGTCCATAAGACGCTGCATAGTAGTGGAGGCATTGGTAAGACCAAATGCATGGTAAGAATTTTAAATAAGCCATTTTCCGGAACAGTAAATGTCATTTTAGAGCGAGAAGATTCAGACAACGATATATTCCAAAAACTTTCTTCAAATTAATACTAGTAGAAATTTTGGATTTTGTAGCTGACACAGAATAGTAGTAAGAATTACAAACCGTAACTTTATTTAGTGTTCTACCATCAAAACACGTTCTAAAAACCCCGTTTTTTTTCTTGATGAAAAGCATCGGACTCCGGTATATAGAGTTAGAAGATTGAATAACACATAATTCCAGCATTTTATCAATCTCCCGTTTTAAATGCTGCTGCATAGTACGAGATAATGGATACTGTCATATACAAAAAGGGTGTCATCGGTAAGTTCTATATGATGTTTAAGTAAGTGGGTTTTACTTAATTTTAGAGTAGCTAAATCAGTAAAAGATTTACTACTTTAGACAATTCATTTTTCTGTTTATTAGATAATTTCGTAAAACCCTGAATGGCATTAATTTGATATTGGCCAGAAGAATTCGATTCAATTTCAACGGAAACTACATTAGAAATATCAATCCGCATATTATAGGTTTTGCAAAAATTAATCCCTAATATTAACGGATGTTTTATAGAAGGTACGGCAATATCTTTTAACAAACTGCTTTCACCATCAATAATGACAGGAAGTGAAACCACACCTAAGACGGCTTGAAGTAAATCTTCAGCGGTAGTGACCATGCATTAGTTATAATTATGCACGGCTAAATTATATTTCGTTACACTACGAAACTTGAAGATCAAGTACGCAGCACAACGAATGCTTATACTAGCTCAAAGGCGAGGGGTGGATTTAAAATTGTCTCTCACTTACCTTTACGAAGACTAAAAGTCCTTAATTCGAGTCACAGTCGTGATTGCCAGGCGCCACCCTAATATTTAAAATTTATCAAATGCTCACCAAAGAAAAGGGAAAAACGTAAACACTTGAAGCAATAAAAGAATAAAATAATTGCGACCGGTTTTCTATTAAATAAAATTTCACACGGTTTATTCTACGGCGTCTTATCATTAAAACGTTTTCGTCGCATGACAAAAACAAACAAACATGGAAAACGGCCAAACTACCCCGGTACCGGGTGAAATGAAGGATTTTACACCGCGTTCCTAAAACTATTACAAATTTGGTCCGAACATGCTGAACCGTCGAACAGAATTTATTACACACAAAAAAATTAGATTACGCAATACACTATATAATCTAAGCCAATCCCGCGTATTTACATTAAAGACCCTTAACCCGGATGTTTCTGAAGTAAACAGGCAGGGTACTTACAGTTGAGGTTTTTCTTTTCTTCTAATCCATAAAACGAAGAATAATCCACTATTCGAAAAATAATCCACTCGGAACCAATTGTATTAATCCGAAGATCTCGTAACTAATGCATTCTGCGGTATTGCATTTTTCTAGGATTAAAAATTCGCGTACTTAAGGGATAGTCCATCATCCGCAGAGCTTCTATTTCGATTACAAACTTAATCAAACAATTTTTGCACCGTCGTAAGACAAGAGATCCTTTTTGTGAATACACACTTAGCTTAACTTTTCACTCGCGCCCTCGAAAATATTGCACGTGATTAAACGTACATTTTGGCACTTACGGTACTTAGGCGGATGTTTTAATTTTGTTTAAAAACAACATACATCTTCACTATTTGGTACATGTCAAATAAATACATGTCACTTGTCGAGAGTTTGATTAAAAACTAAACTTAAAAACAATTAACACTCAAAAGATTTGAAGGTCTTCCTTCTTATCATTTTCTACACAAAGAACGTTACAAAAATTATTGCGCTAACATTTTCTCAGAAATAATAAACAAAACTAAACACTCAGAATTTTCAAACGTGGGTGCAATTTGTGTGTTATTCATTTAGTCAAAGCAAGTCTCTATTTTATTGATAAAGGCGGCTACCACCGAGCTGTTTTCCAGTGAACAAACAAACAAAACTTTGAGATAACAAATCAAAATGCGACATGCGATGTTTAAATTCGAAGAAATCGAGTGTGAAAACTATTAAAATAAGCGTTACATCAAAACCCTAATTACGTGAACGTGACAATAAATAAGCTATTCTCTACATCAACTGAATTAAAAAAATATCAAATGACCAAAAACAATATTCCGACAAACATGACCATGAAACACACGTGCATTGCAACGTAACGAAATAATTTGAAACTATAGTATATTTCAATTCTAAAGACCACTTACGAACCAAAATTATTTGCGCGTACTAAAAAAACAATTTTTCACCCAAACAGAGGTAACAATTTTTTTAATAAGATAATAATCAATTTGCCCAAAACATTTAAATTAAAACCAGAATCAATTAAAACCAGACAATGTATCTTGAAAAATGTTAACATTTAAATATAAACGATCGTTAGTATTATTTATTAAATGAACTGGAGAAACTTCTAACACTAGATCACCCATTTTAGAGTTTTTGTTTTTATAAAACCGTCTAACCATTTGAAGTCATCTTTTCTAATCATTATGTAAAGGTGATACAGAAGTTACTTGTTTTAGTTTTTGACGTTGTTGGTTACACAATGAGGAGTTAATAAATTGCCGGGGTTTGAAATTGTTTGTACCGTAGTACCCGGGTTTCCTACAGAACTTGGTAAGTTTTCTGAAGAAAATAAGCTGCATTTTTCTTTGGTTACATTAGTTTTACCACAACTAAAACAATAGATATTCCGAGGAGATAAACAGTTAATATACGAATAATCAGTTTTATTGCAATTCTAACAAGTGACAATGGATACTTCTTTAAAGTAAGCAGAAAATTTATGTTGTACCGTGTTTTTTTGGGAAAAAGAAGAATTATATTTTATGCGAATCTTAAATTCTTTTAATCTTCGACAAAACCCAGTTAATTGTTGATTTGAATTAATATCATGAGTAGCCAAATGGTGAAGAAAATATGGTTGAAGATTGAAAAGTATATTTTCCAAACGAGTCTTTTCTCAGAGCATTTAGACAATCGAGTAAATAATGTTTTCATAACCGCAATAAACAAACTACATTTTTACTTAGTTCATCCCAAGAACTAAAGTTTAAGGTAATTGAACGGAATTATTAGCATTATTCGCAAAGCAATCAACTGCCGAACGAAATAAATTCTCCTTTAAAACATTACGAGCCTGGCATAATTCCTCAATTATATCTAGAAAATAATAAACTAGTTGTAGTTGAGAAAACACCTTCAAATTTTAAATCCCATTTATATACGAGAACACATTTTGAAGTTAAAAGTACATTTTTTGGTGACTTTAAGGTAGAAGCAAGTGGTCAAAAATCTGGTGGGATCTTACGGTTTTCGGTAAAGTCCCCTCAGCTTTCAGACTTTTCTTTAAAATTTGATTATCAGCAGACTCGGGATCAAGACGTGCTATTCTATTAAAAACATAATTAAGAAGAGATCTAACTCGTTTATTACAAGTACTGGAATCACCAGACGCGTTATCAATAGACTCTTTAATTTCTTTAAGCGACAATTAAATTTCGGTTAAATTTTTTTAAAAATCATTTGTATCACAGATAGAAATTAAACTACGATTGTGTCTTTCCCGACTCAGAAAACTTCTGAAAATTTTTCGTTTACTATCTACGTTTCCAGTAATTCAAAACTTTTAGATAATTAGGTCCCATAATTTTAACCAAACACAAAAGACATTTTTAAAGTGAAAGAAAGGTACTGTTACGATAAACTAGTTAAACATAAATTATTAATCAACGAACGAAAACTATGGTTATTAAGGCAACTCAGTAAATCGGCCTCAAGTTGGGCGCCAAAGATGTTATGTACCTTAGCTAACATATGCGGGAGGAGCTGGGTGAAATATTTGGGAATAATAAGATATACCAACAGTAAAAAATATTGGGCGCCAGGAATATTATTATGTCAAAAAATAAATGAATAAACAAAAATTAAATGTTTTCTTTATTAATCACGGCACTGAAGGGTTATAGTTGCTTTAATAATCGAACTCATAAATAAATTAATTTTCTTTATCAATAAAATGAAATCCAATATAATTAAATAATTTTGATAATCGATAGAAAATGAACTAAATCTATAATTAAGGAAACTCGTGGTGATTTTGAGATAAATACAAGCAGATGTACATAATTATTGTAAAATTTGAAAGGTATTGAGATAACGTTGATAATAGCTGTGCAGAAAAATAACAATAATTATGTTTGTTTAAATAAACGTAGAAAATACTCGAACGAGCAATTTTGCACGTCGTTCCGATGCACCACACGTTGTTGATACTACAATGCTCGACTGTTCACTTAATAATCAGTCATAAACACCTCCAATTGAGTTCAAATAAAACTGTGAAGAGAATTTAAGAGTTATTATTAAACCAAATCCAATAAATTATTTAAATTGGATTACTAGTTACACAAACTATCAGTAGCACTTTATTGTTTGAACAGAAAAAAAAATTATGTAAAGATATAAAACAATAATGCGTACACGTGAGTTGGAATAAGGAACGGAACGTTACACACATTCCGTAGGCGAAAACCTACTTTCGCTTTGGAAGGCTAAAAGAAGCATTTTGTTTTTATAATTGGATGTGTGTAATGACTTCTGCAGAACTTACATACAAACACTTTTATGGCAAAATCTAGTTTAGTAAAGTTACGATGAGCCTATTTCAATTGATACCTTTTTAAAGTTAAACATGTGTTCTTACAAACAAGTTCAGGAATTACGTTAACTTTTACTTTGTGTTTTTTTAAAAACAATTACTTAATTTTTAAATTTTAACAATGCTAACCCTCATCATTTTGTGTTACATATTTAGGTCATTGCGTATAGTTAATTTTATTTGTAAAATTATAAGAAAAAGATCAATCATCTCCAATTAATTTAATTTGATAATTTAAAATTCATTTAAAAATATCACTACTAAGTAAATATCATTTTCAACAAATTACCATTCATACGATGCCATAAGGTTAAAAGCCAAACTTGAGTTCATCATAACTAAACTAAAGAAAATTCCTCATATTTAATGCCAACATCTAATTATACTTTATCAAAGCGCCTTTGTAATGTACCTACACTATAAACGCTTACACAACCTGCTTTAATAAAGTTACCCCACTGGCATCTGTTTACAAGCAACAAGATGCATAACATTCTCTTTTATGCAGTAAGTCAAACTTCAGTACGGATGTTCAAATTTATGTATGTTGTCTCTGAATTAACTGAAGAAACTCTACGGAACTTTAAATTATGACAAAGTGCAGTTCGTAATCTTAATATATTTACATTTTAGTCTCCATTAATTTACATTAGAGACTTTAATTCACTTAATCATAATGTTTGTTCTTGTTTTATTTTTTAAGACTTTCTAACAAAAACAGTGAATTATATTTAAATTATTAGATGTAAATCTAAAGTTAAGTAATACTTTAATCTGCGGTATACTGTGTAACATTTTTATAGAACCAGCGAAATACTGTTTCAAGCTGTATTGTTATAAACCATTATATTGCTAAAAAACACATACAACATAAGGATTGGCTTAAGTTAATTTTATGTGCAATTTCATTTTATTCTTTTATAAAAGTGTATTTATTTAAGAGCAAACGTGATACGGAGAAAATGTGTTTAATTATTTTTGATAGTTGATCTACAAAGACTTTTTTAATGTTTTGGTAATTTAGTATAAGTAATTACACTTACTTATTATCAAAATATTGATAACTGTTATGCATTTGTTTGATTTAGTTTACTTATAAATCTAATAAGTGATCTGATAGCAACGTTTTTTCTGATTAATTAATATACAAGGTCTGTTATAGAACCATATCATTAAAACTTATCTGCATGTGTACTGCAGTCTATATTTTATTTACAAATTTAATAGTTCAAGGATTAGGTATGTACGTATACCTATCTAAACTATTTTCAATGAGTTATTAAATTGTTACAACTTCTTACGAAACTTGGACACCACAATTTCTGTAAACAAAAGTTTGCGCATTGTGAAGCGGGCTTAAGGGTATCATTTACAATTCTAACAGCAGGTAGTCTCAGCAGGGGTTATCTTATAGAAGGACTGTAGAATGAATCATTACACTAAGCACGTTTTAGAAAATAGGTAATTTACGTTGCTTACTTAATTTTTTCTTTAAAGAATATATTTGAAGGTATCGCTAATTAAACACCATAGCTCGATTAATTATCGAATCAAAATTTTGTTTAGGAAATGTTTACAAAATAAAATTAGAAATAATTTTGATTTAAAAACGTCTACAAGCAATAACTTTTAAATTAAATCAAAAACTAAACATGGTTATTTGGGTTGACTGATTATTACTTATTTTAAATAAATCTAACCTACTAATTATTGTAAGTTATTAAAAAAATCATTAAACTCTCTATTCATAATATTTAGTCCTTACAAAATGTATATTTTATGACGTTTCATTTTTTCTGTAGTTAATATAAAAAGTGAAAATAAAAACTAAGGCAATTCTTATTGTCAACGTATATATTTAGTTTTTTGACAAGAATTTATTACATAATTATAATTAAGATACCAAGTTATAGTTTAAAATTAAATGAAAACTTTTTTTTAAATAAAGGTATTACTATATAAATAAATATAAGAAATCAATAATGGGTGTGACCTCCATTATTATTGATACATTCTTGGAGGCGTCTGCTCATTGACGCTATCAAGGTATCAATATAATTAATATTAATCGTTTCCCATGCGGTATCAATGGCTGCAATTAGTGCATTACGGTTTACTGGTATAAAATTTGGCCCTTGTTGTCTTCGGATAACAGCAAGTATTCGAGCCCAAACATTTTCGATAATGTTAAAATCTGGGCTTTTTGCTGGCCAGGGTAACAGCTCCAAGTTATTTGCTTGTATCAAGTTGCGCACAACCTGCGAAGTATAGGGTCATCATATCCCGATAGTTAATTATCGAATGTTCCAAGAAAATATGTGTAAATAGTAAATGGAATCTACTAACGTAACGTTAAGTCGTTAATTATAGTTACATAACTCTCCTTTCATAAGATATAGTTCATATTAATATGCTTATTGTAAAGCTTCGTACACACCTAAACAACAAACCGAGGAACAAACAGAACAACGAACCGAAAGTCAAACAGAACGACAAACGATCTTTTATGATTTCCACAAACCGAACAACAAACGGAACGTTTGTGCTGTTCCCATGTAAACTTAAGCAACAATTTTTGGGAATAAAGATTAGTTTGTGATGTAATATTAGAAACACAAATTTATATCATATCAAATTTATGACAACTTAAAACCAAGAACATGTATGTTATTGCTAAGAAATTATTAAGGAAAAGCGCAATTGCAGTGTAAATATTTATAATTAGATATTTTCGAAAGTTTATAAGTCCTCTACTGTAATCTTAATTCTTAAAAGAAAATCCTGTCCATTAGCATTATAAGGAAATGGCTTTTACTTTATGAATAAGTTTCAATAACAATAGAATATCCTTGCTTGTTTAATTTACTTCCTTTGAGTCATATTGCTCTAAGGGTTGTTACATTGGTCATTAGAAGTATGTAATAAATAAACAATTACCTACTGTTTGAGAAGGGGTAGTGTGAACCAATAAATAAAATAAGAAATGTAAATTCCATTTTAGTTTAAAATTTCAAGTGTTGTGAAAATGCCACCTCATCTCGGTGCTGATTTGAAAGCGCGGATTGTTTCGGATTTAGCGGCGGGTCGTAGCGTGCGTATTATTTCACGTATGTAAGATATACGAAAATAGCACCGTAGGGCATTACCGAGTAAAATGGCCCCTATTCATACTTCGCGGGTTGTGCGCAATTGGATACGAGAAAATAACTTGGAGCTGTTACCCTGGCCAGCAAAAAGCCCAGATTTTAACATTATCGAAAATGTTTGGGCTCGAATACTTGCTGTTATCCGAAGACAACAAGGGCCAAATTTTATACCAGTAAACCGTAATGCACTAATTGCAGCCATTGATACCGCATGGGAAACGATTAATATTAATTATATTGATACCTTGATAGCGTCAATGAGCAGACGCCTCCAAGAATGTATCAATAATAATGGAGGTCACACCCATTATTGATTTCTTATATTTATTTATATAGTAATACCTTTATTTAAAAAAAAGTTTTCATTTAATTTTAAACTATAACTTGGTATCTTAATTATAATTATGTAATAAATTCTTGTCAAAAACTAAATATATACGTTGACAATAAGAATTGCCTTAGTTTTTATTTTCACTTTTATATTAACTACAGAAAAAATGAAACGTCATAAAATATACATTTTGTAAGGACTAAATATTATGAATAGAGAGTTTAATGATTTTTTTAATAACTTACAATAATTAGTAGGTTAGATTTATTTAAAAATAAGTAATAATCAGTCAACCCAAATAACCATGTTTAGTTTTTTGATTTAATTTAAAAGTTATTGCTTGTAGACGTTTTTAAATCAAAATTATTTCTAATTTTATTTTGTAAACATTTCCTAAACAAAATTTTGATTCGATAATTAATCGAGCTATGGTGTTTAATTAGCGATACCTTCAAATATATTCTTTAAAGAAAAAATTAAGTAAGCAACGTAAATTACCTATTTTCTAAAACGTGCTTAGTGTAATGATTCATTCTACAGTCCTTCTATAAGATAACCCCTGCTGAGACTACCTGCTGTTAGAATTGTAAATGATACCCTTAAGCCCGCTTCACAATGTGCAAACTTTTGTTTACAGAAATTGTGGTGTCCAAGTTTTAAATTTCATGAGTGTACCACATATGTTAATAACAATAGTGTAGTCGAGAAGTCAGTTTTCTGCAAAAAATAGTTTTGATAGTTGTAAAATTATAAACAATAGCTCATTCGATTCTAAATGCCATTCTAAGAAAAGCGTTTTTAGGATTTTTTTTGCAGACAAAAATTGGAATTGTCATTAACAAAAAACTAAAAAAAAATGCGGTTCAGCATTGTAGCAATAACTCAAAAACTATAAGAGATAACAAAAATCTCAAAAAATATTTTGGAACAGGAGGAAATTTTCGATAAACAACCTTCAACTTTTGAAACTGTAGCTCCATTATTTATAGTTTTAATTTAACGCCGAAAATAAGGTTCCGCGCGGCCGTTTCAGCATACGCGCGCCGCTTCTGAAGAGAGTATAGCACATGTAACAATTTTTTTATTATTAAAAAAAAATTGAAAAAATTCAGACACTTGAAAGAATACGGTACAATTAGAAAAAAACTTTATATTAATTTTTCACAGAGTTATGCAATTGTTAATTAACTAACTTTTATCGGACATTCGTTTTTATTAAAACCCAATAAATGTTAAAATAATCGCTCAATAAATTTTTTGATTTTGGGAGTCCTTTTTTATATATACTAAATGATATTACATCACAAAAGTTTTAAAGGTTTTCTATTTTGTTAATTATGATTTTAAATTTAAGAGAAAATGATTTATAATTTAACATAATGTTATTCTTTCTAGACAACAGTACGTATTTGTAGCCAAGTTTCAATAATATGGTTAGGAATAGAAGCACTGACATTCCTAAAAAGCATTAATATGTACAAAAATATGTAGAGTATGCCTACCTACATTATAATACTACCGTGATATTGTAGATGGGAGCTAATAACCCTAGTAGTTGATGTTTTCTTATATAATTAAAAAAAAGAAACAATAAAAATATATGTGAACAAGCGTTTAACATAATGTTCCATAACAGTGACGTTATAAATTTCAGAAGTTATTTATTATTATTATACTTCAACATAGACCTGTTCTTCTTGGAATCAGAACCAACTTGGAATCAATTCCTCCATTCAAAAACCACGGTGGAATTTTAGAAAAGCCAATTGGAACGAATACAGGAAGAAAAACAAAACTGTCTTAAGATGGATTGCACCTATTTCTGACAATTACAACAGATTTATGGGTGTTATCAAGAAAGCTGCCAAACAATTTGTGCCCAGAGGTCTAAGAAAAAAATATATTCCTTGACGGACAATTGAGACCAACAATCTGTATGAAAATTTTATATCTACTCCAACTTAGAACAATGCCAATGCAATATTGGATTCACTAAATAAGGGTAAGAAAGACAGATGGAACGAGTTAATGGAAAACATTAATTTAACACATTTAAACAGAAGTAGTTGGGCACTATTACGAAAACTTGGGTCTGCAAATCAATCTCTACCTGCCGAAGAAACAATAAATCCTAATGCTGTTGCATCTCGATTTCTACATGTGTCGAAAATGATTAAATTAGATAAGGATCGAAAGAGCAGTATGAAGCAGAAACTACAAAAACAAAAGAGAAACTTCAGAATTTCAAGCAAATCAGCGGAATCTTTTAATGTAGAAGAATTGAAAATAGCTCTCAGTAGCCTAAAAGGAGAAAAAGCAGCTGGTTGACGACATATTTCCAGAATTTCATAAACATCTTCAGGTCTTTGCGTTAATTTAATTAACAAAATTGTTTAATGATATTTTTGTTTCAGCTAAGTTGCCAAAAGAATTCAAGCAGGTTAAAGTAATAGCAATTTTAAAGGAAGGCAAACCGAAAAATGAAGCTTCGAGTTATCGCTCTATTTCCTCCTAAGTGTATGCTTTAAAGTTTTGGAAAAATGTTGTACAGAAGAATCTGTGAAGGTGTAGAAGATGTACTACCTCCAGAACAAGCTGAACTTTGTTTAAACAGAAGTTGCTGTTATCAAGTCTTATCTTTAATGATTTACATCAAAGCCGGATTTCAAAAAAGACAGAAGACGGGAGTTGCATTTGTTAATCTTACAGCAGCATATAATACTGTTTAGAAAGATGGTTTAGTACACAAGCTGTACAACATCTTCCCTTGCACGCAAACGATCAGACTTATAGAAAATTTGTTGTCAAACAGAAAGTTTAGAGTTTTCATTGATGAAAACACCAGCAAATTTAAAACTTTGAACAATGAATTGCCACAGGGTGCCGTTTTACCTACTTTTTATTAATTTCGATCACAAAATCTCAAAAATTCATCTACGCTGATGACAATTCACTGGCGTATCAAGATCAAGATTTCAAATTAATAGAACAAAGTCTGAATGAAGATTTGAAGAAGATGTGCACCCAAGACTGAAGTTAACTGTTTCCATTTCTGAAATAGTCAGAAAAGTATCATTTAACGGAACTCACTTAAAACATAGATAGATGTAAGGATATGCTTTTCAAATGAAGAACCTTAGAAAGTCCATTGTGTGATTGCGGAGTAACTAATAAGACAATTAGCCATATAGTTGAAGACTGTCATCACACAAGACTTAAAGGTGGTTTTCCTGAAATTCATCTTGTAACACCCACCGCTCTGGATTGGTTAACCAGTGTGAAACAACTATGACTTTAGCGAAAGATCTGTGTAGAATAATATCAACTCCGACCAGGTTTTTTCTTTTCTTTTGTGGTTTTCCCTTGGTGCTCGCACGTGTGTGGGAGTTGTGCTTTAACAACTTACTAGACTGGTCCACCCCTACTCACTCTGTTAATATTAATTATTGTTATATCACTGCATAATTTCATAAGAATACTATATTTATTTTATGTGCATGTTATTACATAGATGTTTACAATTGTCATATACTTATAAAATTTGTTAATTATTTAATATTTGAATCACATACAATTAATAAAACAAATCCGGGTAGGTAACGCAATTATAAAAAACAAGATAAAATGTAAAGGATCTTACAGCACTTTGAAACGAACGATGCTCATGACTACTAAATTCAGTTTATTTTATAACAATCCTTTTTTTTAAATTCATATTTAAGAAACTCCTTAATGTCGTAGAAGGCATTTTGGATAAAAAATGTTTGAGAGTATTTTTGAATTGTATAAATAATAAACTTTTAATTTCGTCTGAGATTTTGTTCATAAACAATTTGCTGTAATAATTAGTGCTAAATTTGCTAGATTTAAGTCGCAGATAATCCATGGAAATATCATTTGCTTGTCTGGTATTGTAATTGTGAAGGTTTTTGTTAAACACGTAATCTACATTAGACTTGCCCTCTAAAATACACTAAAAAATATATAAAGATGGAAATGTTAAAATCTGTAGTTTAGTAAATGTTGATTTAACGTCTGCCCTATAAGGTTTTTTTGCTAAAATACGGTTAACTTTACGCTGGAGCTTAAAAATTCTATTAATGTGAGGTGAGTGACCCCAGCTAGTCAGAGCATACATCATGTGCGACTGAACGAGAGAGAAGTAAGCCGTCTTTATCACATCAGTTGGCAAATGGTTTACAAGGTTTAGAATTTAGAAAATGCTTTTCGAATTTTTTTTTGCTAGATGATCAACGTGTCCTTCCCAGGTTAGAGAACAGTCTAGTGTTACTCCCAAAAATTTTACATTTACTGGATTAATAAAGTTTGTGTTTCTGTGTGTAAACAAGATTTTTGATGTTTTATTTAAATTAACGTCTAAGTCATTAGCACTAAACCATTCTAAAATAAGATTTTGGATGTTATTTAAGGAATTAAATAAATTGAATTCATTTGGGTCACTTATCGTTACGCTGGTATCGTTGCAAACAGAAGCAGGTCAGCAGGTCCCATTGCTTGGGCAAGATCGTTAATATATATAAGGAAAAGTATCGGACCAAGTACTGATCCCTGCGGAATGCCATGGATGACCTCTCCGCAATCGGAAGAAATACCATTCAAGAGAATGTATTGCGTTCTATTAGTTAAAAAAGAATGTATTAAATTGCGACTACCCTTACTAAAATTATAAAATTTTAATTTTTCAATAATAATTTTGAAAGATTATTATTTATTAATATGAATATTATATTTCAAGCGAGAGGCGGCTTAGCCGATTATCTCGCGCAAAGCAAATGACAATAGAATTACAGAACATACATGTGCATAATTAACTGAAGCACTAAATTCATTAGTTTATCTAAAAATTTATAAACTTATGAAGTAAACCAATTTGCACTACTTAGCTTAAACCTAATACTACGTCTATTTGATTTTTAAATAAGTTTAATGATTCAGCATTAACAGTTTCATGTGTGAGGGCATTCCAAGGTTACACACGAACAACAAAAAGTTTTGGCGACACTGACCATGGAAACGCTGATGAACGAGTTTGTAGCACTCGTAAATGAACATTTCACTAAACACTAACATATCACGTAGCGGACAGTTATAGTGATTTTGCATTATCTTATAAATCTCAATTAGATCCCATGATCACGTCTTTCTTTCAGCGTTGGTAATTTGAGTTGCAAGAGTCGTTGATGATACGGTAAATGTCTTAATTCGAAAATGTAGTTTTGTGGCTCTACGTTGTACCTTTTGAGAATTTTTATGTCTTTATTTAAATAAGGGTTTCAGAGACTAGTACTAAATTCTAGTATGGTTTGCACATAATTTTGTATAGCTTTATAAACACTTACGGTTTTAGGCATTTGAAGTTTATCTTAATCATATACAACAATGAATTAGCTTTTTTACAAGGTGTGCAATATGGAATGACCATTTCAAATCGTTGCTAATAAGTACGTCGAGATCGGTATGTTCAAAACTTTCTTTAAGGATCTTCCTCTAGAGTGTAGTCTATCCTGGGATTATTTGTGCCAATATGTAAGATGGTATATTTGTCAAGTGTTAGAATCTATGTTTTAGACCATGTTTACTAAGATCTGACTGTATAATGGCCGATTTCTGCAGAACGTTGTTTTAAATCTTAGTATCATCAGCGAATACACTAGAATTTGATTCAATACCTGAAGTTAAATCTGCTATGTAAACTAGGAACAAAATCGGACCAAGAACTGATCCTTGCGGCGCTCCACTTTTTACTGGATAGGATCGCGAAAGAGAATCACTAACTCGTATTTGATATGTTCTATCTGACAGAAAGGATTTAACCTATTTTAGGAAGTTTTCTCTTACACCATAATGCTCGAGTTTTTTTTAATAACAACATCTACTGGAATTTCAAGATCGACAGCTTTACTCCATAAATCTAAATTTAGAACCAAATTCGAGAGAGCAGATTTACCAGAAAAAAACATGTTGACAGTTAGGAATGACCGGTTCGATATTAGAAATGTTGTGAGTTCTTAGCAATAATTTCTCCATACATTTGCAGATAACAGAAGTGAGACTTACTGGTCGATAGTTATTAGGTGAGAGTTTGTTCCCTTTCTTGAAAATAGGTATAATAATTGACTAGTAGTAAGCCTTAATTAAAAAATAATTTCATTATTTCTGAAATCGGTTTGGCTAAACTTCTAGCACTGTTTTTAAAAGTTATGAGATATGTTATCTGGACCTGGACTGAGTTCACCTTTATGTTAACTAATTGTTTGACAACAATATGTCTTTATATCCGTTAAGGAGTTGTGCACTTTAGTTATTCTATTCATCACTAGTAGTGGTAATGATTCTTCCAGAAACACGCTTTGGAATTGTTTTGTGAAAGTATTTTAGTAACAGTGGGATCATAATGTAGAACACCATCTTACGAACGAAAGGGTGATTGTAGATACCCTGGATGTAAGATTTTTTCTTATGTAACTATAAAACTGTTTTCGGCTTGAGTCTACAATATTTTCTTTGTTACGTTTCTTTCTAGGTAATTTGCAAATAAATAAAAATAAGTATTTTAGATAGGCATATGCACTCCACTGGATTAAATTTGTAAATAAAATACAAACTGCAGTACGCATTGTAGTTTTAATGGTTTGAAATAAGAATCAATGGAAATAATTTGTGACAAAGATTTTCAATAATCTTCTATAATAGCGACGTTATATATTTCAGAAGTTATGCTTCTTTTTAGGTAATTTGGAAATAAATCAAAATAACTAAAATTGGCGGAATTTACACCTAGAAGACCTTAATCTGACTTTAAATTTAATAAGAAATCAAAAAAAAAAAATTGTATATACCAGGTGTTCCATTTGAAATAACAAAGTTAGCATCTACTTCTGATAAAACAGAAAGTCTTTCGTTTTTGAAACTATTTTAAATCATACGGGCATCATTGAAAATTCTTATAACCAATTTTTCAGAATTTCATATTAAATTGTTTTGCAGATTTCTCTAATAGGCCACCTTACTGCTGGAGACCCTGTAAACAGTGTGTGTCGCATTCAAGATGAAGACACACTCCCATAGCCTCTTTATTTAACGGAATTTAGATTTAAATGTTTGCTAGTCATTTAAAGTGATGTCACATTTTCTGAGATAAGTAAATCGGTGAAGTTATAGACATTTCTACGTTTTCTCTTCTCGTTAGGTCCAACCATTTTTGTCTTATGTCGACTTTTCAAGCGGTACATCAATAAATAATTTACTTGAAGTAGTTAAAAGTGTATTTATACATTCAGGTACAACACATAAACAATTTTTTTTCAATACCGATCAAATTTCACGAAAACTTACAAATGCACTTGATTAGTATTGGCTTCTTTGTTTACCCACGTCACGCGATCTGAAGTGACATGAAGCACTGTTTAGGCGGCATTTTTAAACAGAATAGGATGAAATGAATTGTAAAAATGAGACAATGCAAATTTACACTAAAATAGAGAAAGTCATACTTTTTTCTGTATAATATTATTTTGAATGCTAAAGCGGCAAATTGGTACCTATATTTATAAAACCTAAAAACACAAATAAGTAGTAATAAGATAAAAATATATCTTATTTGTGTTGCTAGGAACGCTGCGTATTGTTGGTAATTTTAATGAGAACAGTAACACAGGACTCGTTAATTTATGTGGGAAAAATTAAAACAAACTTGGAAATTTCAGCACATAGAAAAGTTGTTAATCTTGATGAATTGGATTAGTGGTTAAAATTAATATACTTATTTCTGAGACACCGTGTATATATTCTCAGGAAAATTAAGGTTAGCACTATGCTTCAATATTTTTTTAATTTGAAAAGGTCGCATGTTACATCTTAAAAACTTTTAAAATGAAGCGGTAAATTTTGTTAAGTAGTCATGTTGAATCATCAAACGTGCTCGAAACTTGTGTCTCTTAGTATTACCTAGTAACTTTATAATCAATGGTATTACCATGATAAATATCACACAACCCTACATATACATCTGAAAATACTGCTTTTATTTTTACCCATGCCTGTCTCAGTATTGCGTCAAAGACACATTAAAATGAGAGACAGTTTTAATTTTTATTCAAAAAATTATTTAACTTGGTAAAACATTTTACCTTGAAAATACTCCCTGATAAAGCCTGGATATGATGCGTATTTTTTATCATGAATTTGACAAAATAGGACGCCTAAAAATTAAATGTTTTAAAAAGTGTCTCATTTTTACACCATCTATCTTGCCCTATACTGAAACATGGTTTTGGATACACATAACTCTTTACTTAAACAAAATTATATTTTGTATGGGTATAAGTATCCATGACTATTAATTTTAAACACTTTTTGAAAAATTGTCCGGTCCACCTATTATTGTTAGATTGTTATGATAATTTAGAAAAAAGACATGTAACAGCAATTCCCATAATACAAATACTTAATTAATTGTAATTAAAAGTGATTTGTCTCAACTAGTTTCCTGTCTATTTCAAACATTTTTTTTTAAATATGTTTTTAATACTTTTTAGCTACTTATTTAAGTTCAGGAATTCTGATTTCTTAAAAACACGCTTGTTTTATTCTGGCCCAAAGTTGATCTGGATTTACGTGTTTTGTTTTACAACTTGGTTTTTAACATTAGAAATAAAAATCGAAAGGTGTAATATCGGAAGTCACAATTCAAAATGACGGTTTCTTCTTATCCAACGCATGGGAAATGTTTGGGTTACGAACAATTCTTGAATTATAAATAGATGTAAATACATATCCTATCGAATATTACGAAGCAAATATTGAATTGTTTCGAAAAATTTCCCGTTGAAGAAGTTAATTAAACGCCCAGCATTTAATCATTAATCACTGAAAAAAGACCAAGGTTGGATAAGGTTGGGTTAGGTGAAAAAAGGTTAGAAGTTTATAAAACTTAACTTTAAAATGTTGTTTGGAGATAGTTACTTAACATTTTCTCAAGTTTTCCAACTTGAGGACCTTGTGAAAAAAGAGGTTGGAGAAGAAAACCGTAAATTTTTGACATTCTTCCAATTTTCACTTAATAATGTTATTCTCTTACGTTCAACGCCAAAAGCATAATGATACATTTTTGTAAAACGTTAAATTTCCTACAATTTTGACTATTTACACATCCTTGTCTGTCAATTCGTTGACGAGATATGGCGCATCAGTTGTAATGATAGTTCCTAGTCCCCTATTCTTGACAACAAGACAGTAAATATTTTTCAGGAAAATTATAAAATGTTTTTATTTAAATTCCCTTCACTTTCTCTTAGAACAGGAAACCAGTATTCTGCAAGAGTCGAGTTTTAATTTTACGGGACATATTATATACTGTTGCCAGTTGTTGCATGCCGCTTTTAACCAATCAAAATAGGCTTACCTATCACCTGTTATTTTAATGTTTGTTGCCACACTGTCAACATGACTGTCAGTAAGTTCTACGAGATAGATAAAAGTATTGCGTATTCCCTCCTTAGTGAAGAGTAATATAAGAAAAGGTGCGAGTTCAAACTTGAATAATTCTTTTAGTTGTTCTTTAATTTTTTTGGTAACGCAGACACGCTGGAAGAGAGTAAGAGGATCGACAGAGATTTTTTTAGCTGCAATTTTTAACGAGCAGGAAACGACTTTATTCATCAGTTTAAGTTTCAATTCTTCTAAAATTTTCCCTCACCACTTTGTCTATGCATGGTATGCCTATCTCTCGTGCTAAGTGACAGTTTACTTTGCCAATACTAATAATTTCTGTTGAAACTTTCGTCTGGGTGTGAAGGAATAGAGGGTGTTTAGTTTACGAGAAGTCTACCAATGTATGTAATCTCTCACTACTCGGGTTGGTCTTATGTTCACATGTTGTTTAGATGTTCTTGAGCAAACATCATCGAATAATTCTATTTGTTCTCAAATCTTTTGACGGCGTAACATGCCCAATATCCATTTAGCAAGCATAGAATCGCTTACACCGTCTTTACGAGTAAGTTTTCAAAGATCTTCATGCTCGCATGAGGACCTGTCCATCTCATAACTGACAAGGTACCAAACAAAAATTTTTTAGATCGGCGAATAGTGAAATAGTCATCTCATATATTTGTGATTCACCCCGTCCTGTAAGGACAGCATAAACGTAAGGTATGATTTTCTTGAAGCATAATAGATGAGATTTTTAATTGCCCATTTTTTTCAGTTTCTATGAAGATCTTTAGCATTGTAGACATTCAAAAATACTGGACCCATAAGGCAGCCGTTGGTCCCTTTCTTCAATAGTGGTCAAGATCTCAGAAAATCGCTCAGTCATAGCCTGGAATGTGCTCCCTTCAAGATTATGAATCTATCTACAAATTGAGAATTCTGTACCTCTAAAGAAAAATTAATGCAACATACTCAAAACTGACTGACATTTAAATTTACTAATACAAACTTGAAACAAAAAATTCAGAACTGACTACATAATATTAACATTTCTGTCAAATTATTATTTTTTACAGCACTTTTAATTGTAATTAAAATTAATATAAAACAATCCTTGCTGCTTTCATAAACTCGTTTTAGATATGACTTACTATTATCAAAAAAACTATTATTTTGAATATTACCTTTCATCAGATTTTGATTAACCAATCAAAATTTCTTGTTGATGGAATGCAATCTACCAATCACAATACAAATTGCCGTAGCAGTATACTCGCTGAAAAAAGTGTGTTTTGTTGTTGTTTTTTACTGCTCACGAGCTTGTTATTTCGTCTGTTTTCTTCTTATTTGTTTCTCTGAGTGTACTAACTTAGAACATAGCGACATTGTATCCACCCACCAGATCACATGTTTGCTTCTGTGTACTGTATGTAAGATTTTTTATTCAACAATTATCACTGGTTACCGTTTCATTGGTTGTCAGAGAATTTGATATGAAGAGTCGCACCCTGCTTCATATATACTATAGATTTTTACAAATTATTACATTTGATGAATTTTAGTACATGGCAACTGTCCATGAGGTGGTGTCACCGACTATCACTTCGCTTATAAAGTGGTTGCACGATACGTTGAAGTACTGTAGCTATTTTTAATGATTTTTGTAGATTTGCGTTTAAACTACCCTACACTGATAACCCTAAAAAAATCAAAACTCGTGTATGTATGTGCCGTACAATTCTGAATACTGTTTTATTCGGTTGGTAATAATTCGATATATTGCGTTAAAAAATGTGTCTAGCTTTTTTGTAATGTTGAAGAGTTCACAGCCTGCATCTTATACTACAGATTTCTACAAATTATACATTTGATTAATCTTAGTACCAGTGGCGGCTCATGGTCAATCATACTGGGAGGTCAAAAATTAATTTAAAAAATAGGCATACTTAAAAAAATATAAATAACTCAAATGCACCGCAAAATTTTATACAATCTACAATTTTGTTCAAAATATAGCGATTTTTTCGAAACATTTTCATTAAAATCTCTAAGGGATTTTCTATAAGCATTGTCTAGCTGTGTACGAATATCAACATTTCCTACGGTTGCAAAATTTACCGAGCATTTCATGTGTTCTGCAAACGAAGCATGTTTTTTTATCTCCTCTTTTAAATGTTTTAAATCTCTTACACCGGATTTGCACTATAGCAAGTCTGACAAGTCTTTAGAAAATAATAAACAAACAAAACAGTAAAATACTTTGATACTTCACAACCACATATCCAGCAGCTAAATCGTACATTACCTTGCGAAAGTTTCGATGAACATCTTTATTTTTGTCTTTGCTAGTTTGTCGTAAACTTAGTTCTGGAAAAGGACGACCATTTGCCTTGAGCTCAACTAATTTTGTAAAATTAAGTTTGTTAGCACTTTTTAGTTGTTTAATTTTCTGCACTACCGACATTTTCTGTAATAACGCATGCACACGCGAACCAAAAATAGTATTTTTACAAAACAACACAACAACAGTAAAAAATATTAATATAAATTCTTAAATTGATTTAAAACACGCAAAAATCGAATCAAAAATCGTGCGTAGTTGTACACCCTATTCGAAGTCAACGTAAACTGCGGGACCAGGCTTATGACCCAAAGTTGATTATTGCTTCGGACGTTCGCGTTTATTCGGGCGCTGCACGTTTTTCGAGTTTTTCGGGTAAATGTAATTCAATGAGGACAATTCGCACCGCCAGCCCAAGGTTGAAGAGGATGAATTACGAACGACGGCTGATAAATTTTAAGTTATTATACTAGCGACTTGCGACTTTTGGGAGTAAATTACCTATTTTAATAAAACACGTAATAATTAATATTTTTTGTATATTGTCAAAATTTTTGGGAGGTCATTGACCAAATGACCATATGGACAAGCCGCCACTGCTTAGTACAAAGCAACTGTCCATGAAGTGGCGACACTAACCAACTTGCTTATAAGATAGCCGCACGATGCGTTGAACTACTGTAGCTCTTCCTAGCTCTTTTAGTTCAAGCTACCCTACAATGATAAGTCTCAAAAACGGCGAAACAAGTATATCTAGGTGCCGCTCGTAATTCTGCAATTATCATTGCCTACTGTTTTATTTGTTTGGCAGGAATTCAATATATTGCGTTAAAAATGTGCTTACTTTTTTCACAATGTTGAAGAATTTACAGCCTGATTCTTTCATACTACAGATTTCTAAAAATTATTACATTTAATTTTAACACTTAACTTTACTTTTGCATTTAATAAATTTGTAGCAATCTAAGCACTGTAAAAAGCATTGTGTATAATAAATGGTTCCAATGTGCAACAACTATGTTTGTAATAACACATTGAACGCTGTTTAATTAAATAATAATTAACAAACTAACTTGAAGGTATTTATTCCGCTGTGGTCTGTAATTTACAGTAAATGGGTTTATATTCAAATGTATTGAATGAAACCTTTCTGTTTATGAAAGTTATACTAAATTTCATTATTTAACTAGTTACAATGTAAAATGTAAATGACGTACAATATTTAAATCCTTTTATAATTTTATAACATTCGATGCCGTTTCGCCGCTAAGATTTTTTGATGTAAATTCCGACGGGCAAACTTAAATTATATGTTGCTTTTTTGCATATTTTTGTCTGTTTAGTGTTGGCGGTGTGATTAATGCAAGTATGTTTGACATTTCTAAAATTTAGAATAAATAATCAGCAGTTCAAGGGAGTCAGAAAATTGCACCTTTCCTGACTGCCGGGTTAGGCTGCTAAAAACTCCAAGGTTGACTAATGAAAACGACCAACTTTAATAAATTCTTATTCTGTCACTAGTAAAAACTTTCATGTTTAGTTAAACTTAAGAAACATGAAGAGTGTTGAATATCTTGGAAGTCTTTATTTACGTCTTTGATAAAAAAAAAAGATTCTGGATTAAATATCAAATGTTGGTCTTAGAAGATGTCCTAGCTGTATCTTCTTCGATTATGTCTTTTACTTGCAATAATGGTGCAAGCCTCAGAAAATGTTCTACTTCAGAAATACAACTGCTTTGAACGCAATAGATAAATGCCAGACAACTCGGAATGTCCCCATAACAATGCACTAATAACTTGCACAAATCTACAAGTCTAGAAAATAGTAAATATTAATATAAACTGTGAAAATAACTACAATATTACCTTTAAATACAGGGTATAATACAAAGAGTTTTGATTATAAGTTATGGTAGGCAAAATTATGTTAGAGTTTTGTCATTACACCAACAGTGGTTTCCAAGAACGTTAAGTTTGAATATAATAATATCCTAAATGAGGCACTTTGGGTTATTTCGAAAATGCAATCCATCTTGCTTATTTAAATTTAAACTAGTATTTTTAATTTCATTTTAGAATTTTGCGGTAAATTTTAGATTAAATTTTTGCACCATTATTGAAATATTTTTATATAATTTTAAAATACCGAGTTCTCAAAAATAACGATATTTCTATTATTAATAAACGGTGGTTCTTTCTCCAATTGATTTTTAATTCTCAATTTTTAGTTTAGGATCCTTCTTATGGAGACGCAGGGGAATGAAACTCTTTCACTGTCCTATATTCGCGACGTTTCGGGAACTTTTATTATTTATTACAAAACAATCGTGTTTCCTTCATCAGGCGGCTAGTGACAAAGAAACAGAAACCAAATATAATAAGTCATACACCTGGCCATATTTAAATATTGCAATGTTGCCCAGTGTTGTATTTTCTATGTATTTAAGAGTATGAAATTTTAATTAATTAATCCAATGGATAAAACCAAAAATGAAATAAAAACAGACACCCTAAAGCAATATCTTTATCTCAGGTAAAACTTTTATTATAATTCAGCAGCTAGTTAGTGATTAATTAAATAAGAGACTTTTTATGCACAACTATTATTTTATTATCATGTGTTTTATCAAATTCTTACATGTTGACCGTTGACCCTATCTGAAAATAAGTCAAACAAATGTATCCTATTGTGATTACGGCTTTATATATAATTTTCCATTGCGTTTGCGCGCGTTTAATAAAAATGGTGAAAGTTACGTGCACGTTCTCCGCGTATAGTTTTGTCTATTCACTCTTAGCATTAACAATGAAAACATGCATGAAACAAAATAATACAATCCTTAAAATTACATTCTACTTTATATAGCTGGTGAGTGACGTTTTATTTTTATTATTTGTTGGCACTTAACCAACTGTTGTTTGTTTGCAGGTTTGGGAACGTTTTAGATAGCTTTACCACAACGAAATTGTGCTTCAACAGATCCCTGCACCAAGTTAATTGCTTGTAACACAATGGTAAATCTTTTCGCTTCACACTCTTCTTCGACGTTAATTAACTTATTTTTTTTATTTACTTAAATATTGGTTTTTATTAATTTACTTTAACAAACGTTGTGCTTTACATTAAATACTGGTTTAATTTTTTTTTTTACTTAATATTGGTTTTTATTAATTTACTTTAACAAACGTTGTGCTTTACATTAAATACTAGTTTAATTTTTTAACTTCTAACGCGTTGGTTTAATATTCAAAATTCGTTTGCTTTCCGATAAGTACACTCGGAGATTAAATTTTATTTTAATTTTAAGACGGCCTAACGTGCGGTCTTTACCACGTCTAAATCATTTCTGTTTAACCGTTTTTTTGTCGGTTGTATTTATAATATTGTCCACAGCCGTCTTTGATTTTTCTTAAATTTAAAATCATTGCAAAGGAACTGCGCGCCGCCAAACGTTGGAATACGGAACCTAATTGGCAAATTTTCATTAATTGTTCTTTTTTTATGATTAAACCGCAGAATCTTAAAATAAAATAAAAAATACTAGTTTCTATTTAAAATAAGCAAGGTGGGCTCCATTTCAGGTGTAAGCGAAAACACTTTTGAAAGCTTTCTCTTGAGGCACGTCTACATTGATCACGTTAGGGTTGTTAGAGTCTTATGGAGTGCACTGTTGCCAGCCGTGACAACGCTTAGTCAATATATCTGCTATTCGTACTATTCATAATTATGTTATTAACATAAAAAAGATGGATAATATCAAAGTCAACAATTATAAAAGATTTAAATTAATAATAAACGAATTTACGCAGCACATAAATATCTTTTGGGCAGAACCGACTTTGCGATTCACGGCAACGCTGTGCCCCTTTCTCCCTATGTCAGCCTTACTGCATTCTCAGTGTCACCGGCACTATAGACAAAATTTTGTAAAATCGTTTATATTGAAAGAAAACCCCTTGTACGATATAATAAACTGTAGTTTTAATTTATACATTTATTTATATATTTATCACAACAATTGATATTGTGTATGCGTACACTTGTATGTTACATCGATAAATTGTTTATATTCAAAACGGTCGCATTTATGCTTATCAAAATCAACGCCTGCGAACTCGCGCTTATAAAAGGTAAAAATTCATACGTAAACATTGTAACATACTTCCCGCCTTTAAACATATGGGGTTTAAACAATCATTAAAATAACTATTACTCAAATATAAAACATATCAACAAAGATAAGTATTATTAAATAGTATAACAAACAAAAAATAATTGTGGTAAACATACTTCAGGCACGTAACAAATAAATAATCAAAAATAATTTCTCAATTAATCAAAATTATAGCTATTTATTGTATATGTGTTTTAGTAGGCAGATTATCCACGCAAGAATTTTTAATCGCAAGAACGAAGTTCGAGAATTTAATTTTCATAAGGGATAATATGCCACTAAAACACGAAAGCAATACAAGATTTAATCCACAATCAAACCAATTTAATTGAAAATAAGTAATCTGACAGTTCTAAAATTTCAATGTAATAGCAAATATTAGAAAATTTAGTGAAAATTTGGGCGGCTTTGCACTATTAGTTGCTAGGATGTTTGTTTATTAAAACAATATTTGTGAAAAAATTAGAAATCGTTTGTGTGCGTCGTTTTAAAAAATGTCAGAAAGTGATTCTTTGCCGGTAGAAATTAAAGCAGAAGCTGAAGAAGTACCCTGCAACTGTTACCGGCCAAATCTGAAGATGCATACATAAAAGAATTTGCTATCTTTAATGAATGGAGAGAGAAAAGAGGTGCAAACATCATAAACGAGGACGTCCTGTTGGTTTATTTTTCAAATGTAAGAAGCAAATTTGCCTCCTCGTCGATGTGGACGAAATATTCAATGTTAAGAGCAACTTTGAATGTGCATAGAAATATTGACATATCAAAATACGGCAAATTAATTGTTTATCTCAAGAGCCAATCAAAAAACTACAAGGCAAAGAAGGCAAAAGTGTTTGAGAGGGGACACATCGAACAATTTTTGAAAACAGCATCTGATGAAAAGTACTTAATGATAAAGGTATAACCAATTTTCTTTTCTTTTGTATTGGTATCTTAATTATTTTAAATATTTCTAGGTTGCTGTCATAATGGGTGTTTGTGGAGGTTTACGATGCAATGAACTGGTAAACTTAAATATTGAACATGTGAAAGATAAAGAATCTTTTATCTACGTGTCCATCCCAGAAACAAAGACCAATATGTCAAGAAGTTTCACTGTATTAGAGGAAGGATTGTCTGTTAATGTTATGGAGATATGCAAGAAATACATACGCCTACGTCCTAAAAGTACTATTTCGCAGGGAAGATTTTTTCGCAATATATAAATTCAAAATGCACCGTGCAACCTGTGGGAATTAACGCTATTTCTAGAATCCCCTCACAGATTGCTTCTTTCTTAAAACTTCTAGACGCTAAATCCTACACGGATTTAAATAAAATCGATATTGCTATCGTTAATACATTTTCAGTCAAAAAATGAGATGGAGTAAGAGGTAAAGTGTCATTAAGATCTATAGACATTGGATACATTGGTCTGGAATTTAACACCGCTTCAATCTGCACTATAACAGTATACAAATCTTCAAATGTAAGGTAAGTATTACCAATTACTTGTTTTAAGTAAAATTTACAACTTTTCACTGCAGCTTCCCATATGCCTCCGAAATGAGGAGCATATGGAGAATTAAATGCTGTCGCTTTATGTTGTCAGTTCTCATATATCCCTAATTTTACGATTTTTGTTTGAGTAAAAAGCGATACAACAATTCTAATTCCTTGTTTTTTCCATTATCAGACAACAACAATGAAGATTTTCCTCTTCGTGAGGAAAATCTCATAAAAGCAGATATAAAGATTCTGTTGTAAGATTACTTACACAATCTAAAAAAACTGCTTTATTCAATAAACTTATAAAGATACAATTATATAACATTTAACATTTAACAATTTTGAACCTTTTTCCTTTTCTATCTTTAATACAGATAGGATCTGCATAGTCTACTCCCGTATTTTGAAATGGACGTGTAACTAATAATCTTTCTTTTGAAAAATTAGCCCTCATGTTACTGATTAATCTTGGTTTGAATTTAAAACCGGTTATACAATTTTTAACTATAGTTTTAGCTAAGTGCATTTCCGAAACTGGGCCAATATGTTTGTCTTACACTTGCTAATAATAATTGAAGTCAGCATGTAATAACCTCTTGTGTTTTATTTTCCATAAGTAAAATTGTAAGCCATTGCTCACTGTCTACCACAAATGAATGTTTTGTATTGTATTTTAGGTTTGAATATTTTAAACATCCACCAACCCTTAATATTTCTAGTTTATTACGAAATGGAGCTAATAGAGCAGATTTATATTTTTTTGATAAATAATTATTTTTTTAAGTATTTTAATTTCTTTTGCCAAAGCATTCACTTTAAGCTAATTTAATTAAGGAATTTAAACCATTGTTTAATTTGTCTACAGTGAGTTATTCAATCTTCCTTAATTTATTTTTTAATTTTGCTATGTTATTATAAAATCTAACCACTCTTTTAATTTATTAAAATTGGAAAACACCGAAAAATATTAAAATTCTGTGTTGTTTCTGTCATGAATGAAACATTATCTCCACATCTTGGACAAACTTGAGCAAATTCTTGCATTTTGTTTTAGCCATTGTGACTTTCCCACGATAAATCACAATTTTGTATTGTATTTGGAAGTTTACTTTAATCCAACCTAGTAACACTTGTGAATCAATCTACAACATACATTTTACTATTTAATTTTTAAAGAGTCTATTACTTTTGTAATCAATTTTGATAATAAAACTCCACCAAGCAATTCTAATTTTGGAATTGTTAATTTTGGTTTAAAGGTGAAACTTTACATTTGCCTACAACTAAATTAACAAAAACTTGTTCGTTGTTGTTATTTGTTTATAAACAGAACTTTGTTATCAAGCTGTGTGGAGCAGATTTTGAAAAATGCTGAAAAACAATAAAATAATTAATTCTATCGAAAAGTGAAGCCGTATACCAAAAAGAATACAAGATATATTTGGAGTGGCTGACACGGAGAGAATTATAAACTACTAATCCCAAAGGAGTTATGTGTGTGGGGGGCGTGCGTGCGTGCGTGCGTGCGTGCGTGCGAACGTGCGTGTGTGCGTGCATGCGTGCGTGCGTGCGTGCGTGCGTGCGTGTGGTTGTGTGTGTGTGTGTGTGTGTGTATGTATGTTTGTCTTCTCCTCCGAAACAGCTGAACCGATTTTGGAGATCAATACGTCTAATTGTTCAAGAGGTCTAGGCGCTAATCTTAAGCGGGGTCACAAGTTGACCTACCTTTGCCCTTTGACCTGGAACGGTAAATCCAGGGAAACATAAGCGTGTTATGTATCAAAGTGTTCAGGATGTCAAGGGGAATGTTTTAAGATAAGTCCCAAGTTGACCTGACCTTTGTCTTCTGACCTGAAACAGTGACCTCACATCCTTAATTTCAGGTTTGTCTAGATTAGGTCCATTTTCAAATGGGTTTGGTTACCCTCGGGAGAGCCTGTAACCCCTAGAGGGCGCGTCTCCAGGTGGCGGATCGGGGAATGCCCAGCAGATATGCTAGGTAGGAGGGAAATTAAATACCTCCCGCGGACCAACAGGTAGATGACGTGGGCAGTAGTTAGCAAACACAGTTAACAAGGGCCAGGTAGTCTTCGACGTGACTTAATGTGGGGCTACGTTTAAAATGTAGCAGAGGCAAATCCGGCCTTGGTTAGATAGGTCACCACTAAGTTATCAAGACGCACGGTTGGCGTGGTAACTCATTAGCCAAATACCTTCCAATGAAATGAAATATCGAGTAACAAAACAACAATACTCCAGGTGGATAAGGTAATCAACCTGCAATCCCACACCGCTTAGACGGTCAGCCTCTTGGATTCTGGGAGATGCAAGAAAAAACAAAACATCAAATAAACCACAGCAATATCAGACAAGATTTTACACAGAAACGTACAACATAAGGTCAATGTTGGCAGACGAAAAAATAAACAAACTAGAAGAGGAATTAAAAGAAATAAAATGGGATGTACTAGGTATATCGGAAACAAGAAGAAAAGGAGAAAGTTAATACATATTACCAATAGGAAATGCTTTATATTGCAGAGGAAACGATGAAAACACTCATAATGGTGTTGGATTCATAATAAATAAAAATATAGTACCCACATCGAAATGTATAAAGGAATTTCAGATCGAGTAGCTTTCATAATAATAAAATTAAATAAAACCTGTGCTATAAAAATAATTCAAGTATATGCACCTACGTCAACTAGCGACGAAGAAACAATCGATCTATTCTACGAACATATAACAGCAGCAATTAAAACCATCCTACAAAGCTAACAATTCTGATGGGAAATTTTAATGCCAAACTGGGTAAAAAAGAGAAAACGAAGATAAAATTGCAGGGAACTATGGCTACAAAACTCGAAACTCAAGAGGTGACAAATTAATGGAATATATGGAACAACAGAACATGTATGCTATGAACACCTTCTTTAAAGAAACCACAAAGAAAATGGACTTGGTTAAGCCCAGATAAAACAACGAAAAACAGAAATAGACTACATTATCTAGCACAGAGAGCGACCACCGCTTGGTTAGAGCAAAAATATATATTAATCAAAAATTAGAAAGATTGAAACTAACCAAAGGACAGCACTCATAGATACGGGGGCACTTGTAGTAAAGGCAGAGAAGCATTAAAACAAGAACTAGAAGGACATGACGAAACTACCACTGATCTAAACAACAAAACCAAGAAATTAACAAACGCCATTTTGAAAGCGGGATTGAAAATAGCAAAAAAAAGGAAGAAAAAGAAGATAAAATTAGAAATAATACAAAAGACATGATGAAACAAAGACGAGAGTTAATAAAACAGGGAAAAAGAAACACAATGAAATTTACAAAAATGAACAAAACAATAAAAAAAGATTAAAGAAGATATTAAAGAACACAATGAACAAAAATAGAAAAAGTAATACAAAATAATAGTGGAATGAAAAGCCTACGGCCAACATTAGGTAGAACACAAATAATAGCGTTGAAAAGCTCAGATGGTAGAGAACATAGGGTAAACAACAAGTAACAAAAATAACGAAAAGGTACTACACTGATCTATATAACTCTATGACAGCTCCAGATGTGGAAATTACAGACCAATCTCCCTGCAGTAGCAAACGTTATAAGCTATTTATGAAAATAATTACAAACCGCTTAAGTGATAAAATAGACGGCTACCAACCAACAGAACAAGCGGGCTTCAGAAAGGATTATAGCACTTCTAACCACCTACTAACTACAAAAACCCTTATAAAAAAAACGAATAAGTATCACTTACCATTATACTTGGCCCTAGTCGACTACGAAAAGGCCTTCGACACCGTGAAATTGTGGGCGATAGAATGTGCATTAAACACCAGTAGAATTGACTCCCGTTACAGGGACCTAATAAATAATATCTACAAAGAAGCATATATGACAATTAAACTAAAAGTAACTACGGGACCTATACCAATCCATCTAGGTGTAAGACAGGGAGACGTAGTTTCGCCGAAATACAATGATACTAAAAGATATCTTTAAGATTCTGCCCTGGGAATAAAAAGAATAGAAATTAACGGTAACCGGCTAAACAATATAGGATTTGCCGACAACATCATCCTTATGACTGACAACTTTCAGGACCTGCAAACCATGATAACACAACTAGCAGAAGCCTCTGAGGAGGTTGGATTAAAATAAATATTACAAAAACGAAAATAATGACGAATACCGACGATCCAAGAAATATCAGGGTAAAAGACCAGATCATGGAAATTATGCCAAAATATATATACATATTTGGAACAAGTGATAAAACTCAATAGAGAAAACCAAACGGTCAAAATTAAAAGAAGAACAACTTGCTTGGGCAAGTTTTGGAAAACTAAAATATATCCTCAAAAGTAATAAACTGCCACAATATTTAAAAACTTGAGTTTTTGATCAGTGCGTGCTGCCAGTACTAACTTACGGCTGCCAGACATGGACCTTCACTAAAGCAAATATTTACAAGCTCATTAAGACACAAAGGACAATGGAAATATATATGCTGATAATCAGTTTAAAGGACAGGAAAACTAACATCTGGATCCGACAGAAAACCAAAGTAAAGGATGTAGCTGAACACGTAGCAAAACTGAAGTGGAGCTTTGCAAGCTACAATGCTAGGCAGAAAGACGAAAGATGGAACGCTGCAATACAACGATGGAAACCATATATGGGTAGAAGGAACAGAGGAAGACCTCAGATGAGATGGGTCGATGACCTGAAAAGACAGCTGGTTTTGGATGGATGAGAACAGCTCAAAACCGAGAACACTGGCATGAATTGGAAGAGGCTTATGTCCAAAGATGGACAACAAAGGGCTAACAAAGAAGAAAAAGAAGCTATAACATCGGTCAGAAATAAAATAATTTTTTGCAACAATATCTAGATTGAATGACATTAAGTGCATCACCACTTAATGACGCTCTTAAATAATGAAATTTTTGACAATTATTTATATTGTCATTATTATGGACAAGTGATTCAAACAGATCTTTCAACTCTAACCATTAATTGTAACTACCATTGAATTTTTGGTGTGTTGGACATACAAAGTACTAATCAATTTAAAGGAACCTTTTAATGCAATAAATGTAAATGATTTAAAAAATAATCTAAAAGTAATGCACTAGTCTATTAAAACGATCAAAGTGAACGATCACTTCAGGAAAGGTTTCTTGCCTATCAATTCTTACACCGTTTCGAAAAAATGCAGCGTGGTGGTCGGTGAAAGCCATAATGTCAATACAATCATAAATTGAAATTAAATGTCTCAGAATTGATGAATGTACAAGCTAAGCTAAGATACAACCAGTTATATCTTGCTTTGTAGTTCATAGAAAAGGTTGATGAAAAAATTTTTTGAATCACGCGTTACTATCTACATTCGTACTTTCTTGCAAAAGTCATCTTGATAACATATCAGCTTCAAACATTAGAGAACCCTTACGATACTTAATTTTATTATCGTAGCGGATACAATTACACTCTATCTAATAATACGAGATGCTGACATAACCGAAATGTTACGATCGTGACTAAGAATCATTTTAGTGGCTGATAATCCATACTAAAATAAATAATATACGGTAATATACTTATAAAGTTTTTTACACTAAAAATGATTACTAACACTTCCCTTTCTAACTGTGAATATTTTTTTCAGTTTTAATCAGTATACCGGGTACATACAGTACTGGTTTTTTCAACACCATTCACATGATCATTCAAAACTCCATCTACACCATAAAAGCTAGAATCACACAAGATTACAATTGTTTGCTTTGGATCATAATGCACCAAAATTTGATTTTCTGTAATTAACGTTTTATTTAACTGAAAAGCTTTAACACATTCAGTTGTGAATTTAAAATTTGTTCTTTTTGTACTAACTGATACAAAGGAGATGGCAGCAAAGACACAAAATTTCTGTAATAATCAATTAACCCGAGATATGCTCGTAATTGAGTTATATTTTCAGGTTCATTAATTTCAGTTTTTCTTGTGTAGGGTGAATACCTTTACTATTTATTTTATAATAATAAGTATTTATTGGTCTAACAGAACAATATGTTCCAGTTAGAAGAGAAATACAAAAACACATACAAAATTTAAAAAATACTTGAGTTTAAATCACAATTTTAACTGTATTTAGTAAATAGATATGTTCAAACAGAAAGTATAATCTATATAGAGGTAAAAGTTAATATTTGAATAGTTGTCCAAAAGAACATTGTTGATTAAACACATCTATATTGTTTGGCAAGCTATTTACTATACTACACATTTATACAATAGTCTTTTAGCCCTGGTTTTCGAAATACTACAATTAAAATTAAGTTTTTTGAAAATATCTGGACAATCTATATGTTACACATCATTGTTAGAAAAAATTTCACTAAACACAGCTTGAGTCTATCTTCCAATAACCGAAGAGATGCCTTCTGAATAATAATATTATAGTTGTAGCCGATCGGAGGGTACTTCTCCTCATTACGATAACATATATATTTTGCAATTTTTTTGTATTTTCTCTAAGCTACATCAGTATGTTTTCTGTAGAATGAATACCAGATTATAGCAGCATATTCAAGTTTTGATCTGATGAAGCATAATATAAAAGTTTCATAGAGTCAGTGTCGGTTAGCTTACGGCAATTTCTTATGACGTAACCCATAGTTTTATTACAATCTGATGTTAGTCGGGTTATATGAGTAACAAATGATAATTGTGGCTCAAATAAGATGCCTAAATCTTTAATAGTCTTTGGCTTTTTAAAAACGTGATTCCGCAACTTATATAGATGTTGAATAATGTAGTGTTTCAGAGAAAAAGACAAGTTTTTTTCAAATTTAAATTTAATTGATTTACATTGCACCACTTCAATAAGGATATTAGATCATCTTGTAGCTCCCACAATCATCATCAGAGTTAATACGACGGTATAATTTAAGATCATCAGCATAAAGTAAAGTAGGACATTTTAAGTAATTGATGACGTCATTTATGGCAATGTTAAAAAGAATAGGGCCCAAGACGGATCCTTGAGGAACAGCTCTATTAGTTGCACTAATTTTAGATGTGTGACCGTACCATTCGACAGAATTTTTGCTCAGACAGGTAATCACCAATGAATGTACAGAGCTATTCGAAAAATCCAAAAGTTGATAGTTTGGTTAATATAACGTCATTACTAAGACTGTCAAATGTTTTAGAAAAATCTAAATAAATAACATTTTGTTGAGATCCGTCGTCTAATGCATCAGCAATGTCCTGGGTAATAATAAATACGTTTGTAATGGTAGAGCGGCCTTTCACAAACCCATGTTGTACCGGTGTAATTTCATTTTCACTTTAAAATATAATCAAGTCATGTAGCACAATTTTAAATACTTTAGCAAAATTGTCAATCAATGATATTAGACAATAGTTTTTAATTCTGCATTTGCTGTCAGTTTTGTCTATTGGTATTTTGGATAACTTCTAGCAGTTAGGAAATCGTTTCAATTTTAAAGATAAGTTAAAGACTGTAGTTAACAGTTTATAAAATATACATCCACAGTCTTTAAGTATAAAATATGGTATAGTATTAGGTCTCATTGTGTAACTTGATAAAAAATCTTTCAATGCCCTCAAACCTAAGTCCTGGGAAACACATTTTAATGAGAAGTTGTCATCCCACTTACAGTCCCATCGTTTATCGTTGGTAACAAAAGCATTTCTGATTGAATGTGAGGAAGAAATTACAGCTGCTTGGGACAATGACGAGGAGCAAAAAAGACTAAAAGACCTAATATATCATTACCACTAAAGGTCATACTCTGAGGAATAGCGGTTGAGTTGGGTTTTTGTTTGATAAATCCCCAAAACTTTCTAAGATTTACTTTTATATCCCGCTCTGCATTCGAAATAAACAACTGATATCACTGATTCAAGGCTCTATGGCATTGACTTGTTAGAGATTGAAATTGATTTTTTGAAATCAAATCATCAGGTTTTTTTAACTTAGCATGAGCTAATAGCTTCTTTCTTAATGTTTTACAAGATCTGATGAGAACCAGACCGGATAAGTGTTTTGTTTTAGGTAAGTTATTAGAACATATTGCACTCGAAAAATTTATTTTAAATAAAAAATTAAATTTAGAAACGAAAATGTATTAATAAAAAATTTATATTAGGTGTTAATTCAAATCAATCATTGATAACATAATAAAATTAAGATACGAATTTCTGGTACCAATATAATTTCAATAAGAAAAAAATTATTTTCTTTTGTAGACAAAGTTTTTATTTAATTAAATTAAGTAGGTAGTGAATAGAATTTGTTTGTTAGTTGTAAGCGTAAAATAAAATTATTTGCAGTCTAAATAAAAGAACTGTTTGTGTAAAACATGCGGTTGAATTGGACAAAATATCACGTATTGAATATAATATTACCGACATTCAGCCACCGCGAAGTAAGATAACAGCGATACCTGCAAAACAAACTCAGTGATTTTGTGTGTGAACATTTTTTGAAGGACAAAATGAAAACGGGAAGACAGAGGGGATTATTACTAAGACAAGAAGACTCAATGTTAAGATGTTGAACCGCCAAGACGTCAGAAAAAAACCGCGAGGATTTGAAGTAAAGATGTTGAACTGTTCAGACGTAAGAATAAAAAGCGCAAGAATTCGGTGTTAAAAGACAGAAGTATGAAAACGTTAAAGTAAAAAGCGCAAGAATTGAATGTTAGGATGTTAAACTGCTAAGAAATAAAGTGAACAAATAATTAAAAACGGTCAAGTAAAATTTTAAACCCATTAATTAAAGACGTTACGCATTTCCAAATGAACATTTAAAAAGTAACTTAAAAGTAAATCTCTAAAAAGTGAATAAATTTGATTGTGAATAAACAGTTAAGATCCCAACGTTGTTGCAGCTTGCGTTGTTTAATTTGCCCGCGTTGTGAAAAGATTGTTATTAACAATTAAATAATTAGTAAAGAAAATAGATGGAAAAAATAAAGAAAATGGTGTTAACACCGAGGAAAGAAAGCAATTCATGCATCCGACTGAGGTAGCAAATGTGCGGAATTAAATAAAATTTCGTCAAATGGTACAGGTTAGTCTTATAAGAATTTGTTAATAAATTAATGTTTGCGTTAAATATAAATAAAATTATTCAGTAGATTTATGTTAAAGATACTTGCAAGTAAAAATAGGGTTTTTAGAAAATATTTTATGTTATGTGTTTTGCATTTAAATATATGTTATGGATGAAATAAGTTGTTGTTAAACTAATTTAATATTTTAATTATAATGTTCCCAAACCTGATATAAAGGAGAGTTAAAAGTTTGAAGCTAAATTTATAAGATTTACTAACAAATTTTAGAGTCTCAAAAGAAAATTGTTTATTAAAAGCACATTAACAATCCATCGCAATATGTTAAGAAAATATTTATCAGAACGTTATAAAATTCTGTACACATGATATAAACATCAAATATATTATCAAGAAAACTCCAGTCAACCTGAAACAGTACTTGGTTGTGTCTGCTTTCCTAAAATTGGGCTTACCTTTACTAGTAAATTCTATGGTTAAGGTTTTTATCAAAACAGGTACTTTAATTATCAATAAAGGTTGGCGTGGGTCCTCAGTAACCTGTAACTCATTAGCTTTAGTGATTAAACAAGAATATGGAGCTGCAACTATATCCAAAGTTCTACCAGTGCTGTTCTTCACACTGTTATATTAGATAAACGCGTAATTTGTTCACATGTTCAATCAAATAGGGAATGTTAACATCTCCAATTAGAACTGTATTATTACAGTCAAGTTCTCCATTATTAATAGTTTTAAATACAAAGCTATACAGTGCTTTTTATTTAACATTGGCCTAAATTTTACATGTTAATATTTCAATCTCATGTTAACACTTTTTTGGGACATCTGGTATAAACCATTTATGTTAATTATAATTAAGTAGTAAAATGTCTATTAGAAAATATTCTTAAATTCATTTGTAAGTTTTGAATTTAATAAAGAAAAAACAAAAAAAATATCGTCTCGGGTAGGATTACGATATAAACTGACACGTTTTGTTCAATATTTAAAAATTAAACGTGTCCAAATGTCTCAAACTTAATAAACAAAATTTGAATGACAATTTTGTTACCATAGTATCCAAGTTAATTTACAAAAGTCCCTTAGTCTCGTCGGTTTGAATCCTCCCCGAGACAATATTTTTTTTGTTTTTTCTTTGTTAAATTAAAAACTTACAAATGAGTATAAGAATATTTTCTAATAGACATTTCACCAGTTAATTATAATTAACATAAATGGTTTTAAACAGATGTCTCAAAAAAGTGTAAACATAGGATTGAAAAATTAACATGTAAAATCCTATGACTATTGTTAAATAAAAAACATTGTATACTTATGTTTAAACCTGTATAATACTATTAAATTGTACCATTTGTTTGCAAAGTAAAACTTAATACCAATAATGTCTACAAAATTATTTTTATCTGTTTCAGCCTTATTGATTATCAAAGGCAAGGTAGGTAGATGTGATTTTGTCGTTATGACGCTATTTTATGCTCAAGATATTCTACTTCGCTTTTAAAAAATTTACATTTTTGTAAATTAACTTTGACGTTAAATTTATTGAATCCATCTCAAACAGTTTCAACTATTTTTTTTATTTCTGTCACAGAACTATCAGATATTAAAATGTCATCCAAATAATCGTCGATCTTGTAAATTGAAATAAACATGCGTACTAATTGTGAAGAACTTTTGAAAATTTTAATATACTTTCAATTGCTGATATGCGCCCGACAAATCCAACACCGTAAAAACACTTCCACTTGGTAAATTAGCAAAAAGATTTTAAACTTCTAAAAACGAAACCCAATAATTTAAATGACGAACTTACTACGTTTTGTGCATGATAAATCAACGAGATCTTGGAAGGGATAGACAATTAGTAGAATGTTTTCGTGAATACTACACGATAGAACATTTACTTACGTTTAAATCTAAAGCATTAGATTGACACCACAACTAAACTTTATCTATTTCTAATTGCATATAACGGCATTCTTCTATACTTGTAACAGACTGATATATTCTAAGATCATCCGCAAATGCAATTTTTCACAACATAATTTATTTGGGAGCTCATTTATAAATAGTATAAACAGCAATGGTCCAATATTTGAGCCTTGTGGAACACCTGAAGTTTCAATAAACGAAGATAAAGTACAATTATTGTATACTACATAGTGTTTGCGGTTGGATAAATAAGATGACAATAACGCAATTAAGGAGTCACAGAAACGAAAATCGTGTAATTTTTGTAGAATAAGGCGATGGTTTATGCGGTCGAATGCTTTTGATATATCAGTATAGATAACGTCAACTTGAATATTACGATCTAAATGCCCAGATACATATTCGCTGAGTAGTGCTAGATTATAGGCAGTAGATCTGCCTTTCATAAAGCCATTCTGTTTAGTCGAGATTAAATGTTTTAAGTTCGGATAAATATTGGAATAGAGAAAATTTCAAACACTATTGCAAAGTTATTTAAGGATGTTCTCTCAGGGAGCTATAAAGTTTATGTAAATTTATCTCGCTTATTTTTAGAAATTTTTCCTGATTTTGCACAAACATATAGCTAACATTATTATTTATGTCGTGCAGGAGCTATTTTTTTTTATTTCGCCTTCGTTGTATTTAATTTAATTAAAACGTAAAATAATAGAAAAATGGATTTCCTTATAAGCCCAAATTTCGACTCCTGCGCGACATAGACAACCCTACTTTTTTTTAATTTTTACTTAAAAATCAATGAGAAAAATTAACATTAAATAAACGATAAATACTGAAAACTGTTGGAGAATTGTGAAATGAATGTACTCGCGGGCGAATTTTTCTGAGGGCAACAGGCCAGACTTGGAAGCCGATTAATATTAATAGATAAATAATATATTGTTGAATTGTTAATGTCAATTTTTTTGTACATGACGTGCATTTCAAACAGTTTTAGAAACGAAAAAACAACAAATAGCTATTTATGTAACAAGAAATAAAAATAGTGAACCGCCTACTAGAAATTTGAAATTGTCCTGAGTGATAGAACAGCCTTAATATGCTGATTGATCTGTAATTAGTAATTATTCTAGAATCTTTAGATTTTAAAACAGGGCAAACACTCGAAAGTTCGGGAAATGTATGTGATTTTAATGGCGAGGTTGTTTAATGTTGCTAATGGTTTGGAAAATAGGTTCCGGTAATCTCTAGTAACAAAAGACGGGATTTGATCATGTCCTGCACCATGTTTAAGTTTTTACTTTTTAATGCAATTTAAAACATCACCGTCGTTTGCAAAGTGTATAGATAAACTAGGAGAAGTACCATGAAATGAATTTTTACTAAAAAGAGGAAAATCGAGCAAATCTTCAGGATAAACGCTGTTGAAGTATTCGCTGAAGCCATTCATTGAGAGTCATTATAAAATGTGTTACTATTTCGCATATAACCAGGAATCTTAGTTTTACCTTTTTTAGAATTGATATAACTGCAGAAATATTTAGTGTATACTGTAATAGATTGTCCGACCTTAGTAATATACTCTTGGTACGCAAATTCAATTTTAGTTTTAACTAAAGCTCTAAGATTTTTAAAATTTACACAACCATTATCTTGTTTATTACGCCTATACCTTTTCCGATAATTGGCTTTTAAACGAATGTTTTTGATTCTTTCTGAAGCATCATTGATGGGGTTGAGAGCTTTTGTGGAGTTTTCACAGAAACCTCAGGCTAACATAAGAAACTGAGAAAATCTCGTCAGGTTAGGGATAAAGCTAATGTTGCCAAGATGCTTAACTGGCTCCAAACCCATCAACCTACGGGTGTGATCGCCGACGATTCAGTTAATTGCGATGAGGCTGTTGTTCGTGGAATTCAAGCAAAATAGTCGACTGAAAGTCAACGTTTCAGCGACATCTACTTAAAACAAAGCAGAAAAAACACAACTCTTGCTAGTACATCCAAAACTATCAAGATAAAGGACAGTGTTACGGAAGTCAATACAAATCAACTTTTTCATTGATTCCTGTGTGTTGTACGTAACGACGATGACTTTGCAGCATACTTGACGTACGAATTAGCAGCAAGACCTCCTGCGCTTTTCCAAGGAACATTCATGTAAAAGTTCAAAAAGTCTGTATTGATTGATGTGCTAGAAGAAATAGCACCGTGTAAGAATACCATTTCAATTAACGCGGAATTCACAGCTGATAGTGGTGTTCTATTGCATCGAATCGTGTGGGCACGACCAGCTAATTATAGCCAAATATGTTTTCAGTATATGTAATACGTACGTAAACACTTTGGCCAGACCATAAATGTGGTCTTCGACGCTTACATCTCTCCAAACACGAAAGATAAAGCACATTCCAAGAGAAACGAAAAGGGAATAGTGGCAGAGACTGTCATCGACTGTAATAACGAAAACAGCTCTGCAATCTTCTAATAAGAAGGCGACTCAGGAACAGTTGGAAAAGACATCGACCATCTCGATCTAATGGCCACTTGGTCTTACTCTATGTACTACGATGTACGAATATTAAAAGAAGAATGGAAAGGAAAATGCGACAGCTCCCGTTTTCAGCAGTGTGGAACTAATCAGCGCTCTTGTAGATCTCCGTCACAACCTATTGTTTTTCTACGCAGCAACTGTATGTGATACGACTTTCGCACCCATCAAAAGAGGTAAAAAGAGACCCTTCAAGAAGCTCCAAAAATACTCCAGGATATCGCAGCAGCAGGGGAAAGTTTTCTCCCTTCAGTACAAGCAGGTAAAACAAAGCCAAACATAGACTGTACTGAAGGTCAGTTGCTAAGCAGTCCATGAAGACAAAATTTGACTTGGCTACCCTACCGCCAACATACGATGCTGCTAAACAACATTTCTACCGAGTTTACCACAAGGGAGAATCGTTGAAAATAGAATTTTTTTACATGTGTTGAAAGCTCGGTTTTTTATGTTTTGTTTGCAGTTAATGACAGGTACAATTATAGATGGGAGATCATGTTTCCGAAAAAAAAATGTGGGAGGATGGTGCACAAAGATCTGTTAAAGCCCATCCCGACTCAGGAAGAACCAGCGCCAGAACGAATTCTTTACATGCTATCTTGTAATTGCAAGTCTGGTTGTGAAAAAAAATGCTTATGTAAAAAAAGTCTACTTAGTTGCACTAATATGTATGGTTACTGCCCTGGCCATCGGTGTGCAAACCGCGTGGACTTGGCCGACTCAGACAAGGCCGATGACAACGAACACGGATCGCTATTAAAAAACTTTGAAGAAAGTTTTTTTGTACCTGCAGTCCCTTGTAAGAGGTTGACTCTATGAATATTGAATTAAATATCAAACAATCTGGCGTACATCTGTCAACGTATGACCTTTGACGTCACAGTCAATGACGTTACGTTCCGCTAAATATAAATTACTTGAACTTTAAGAAACAATTTAGGTACAAATAATGCAATTTTTTAACTTTCTAGTACCACTTATAAGCTATATCATAATGATAACACCCAATTATGTTATTACTATTATTTTTTCCTCGAGGAATGCTTTTTATTTCTAAAATTTTCCTTTTTTCAATATTTTCATTGTTTTCATCAGTTTATTAATAATTTTTTTTTAAATCATTACATGTACGTTTTATGGTTTTATTAAATACACTACATAATGGTGTAGGCTAAACGCATAGCTATCATTGAACAAATCAGGAACACAAACACCAACATTTAAACTAAAAAAAATTACTAAAAGTAGAACGTTAAAGATTGTCTTAAAACACTAATTTTGTTAATGCAAAATAGTTCTTGAAAAGTTACGTTAAAATGACAAAATAAAAAAGACATCGTGTTCATTCCGTTAATAAAAATATTAATTGAATACTTGAGGGGCGATACATCAATATGTTTCTATGAACTTGTTAATAATATGACAACGATAAATCGGATTAAGTTTCTACTTTTTACATTCCAAAATATACTGTAAGTGTCATCTGTTGACATTTGATAAACTTAACTAATCATCTTCTCCTTATTTTTGTTTGTAAATAAAAATAGTACAGTTTAACTGCACTACTTACATGTGACAGATACTACTTTAAGAGTAAACAAAAAACTAGTTGGAAAATAAAACTTCTATAAATTTTGCAATTACATTTTAGGAACGTTTTATATTAATCTCAGATATAAACTTACGACAAACAAAAAAATAAACGATGAAATCAATATTTATGTATAACGAAAAGCAGCTTTATTGAAGTGTACAACACCAGGAGCACTCAATATAAGAAATTGAAAAAACTTTTCAATTTTATCTTTTCATTTCAAATCATATTATTTATTAGTTTTATATATATATATATAATTAAATATTATTTTTGATAAAAAAATCTTAATTATGTTAATAATATTTCCAGAAAAAATATTTTTGTGAAAATTTCCTGCCTGTATAATTGTTACTGCTTTTAAATTTATTACTTATGAATAGTGTATTAATTAATCTATTTATTTAATCAAAAGTTAATAGAATTTAAGGAAATAGCGCCGAAATAATAATAAAAGTATCATGATATGCAGCATCAAAACTTAAAAATAGGAGATATACAAATTTAGGGTTATTTTATTATGCAAAAAATTTTACTGAATTAAAAAGAAACGAATTTTGTACTAAAGTGTAAATGAAAATTTAATTGGGTACATAACTAATTAGTCAAATATAGACGAATTAGTTAATTCTTTCAAATTTTATGTTCCGGTAGGATTAAGCTTTGAAAAAATAGAAGTCTGAGCTTAATCAGTATTCATACACACGTTTAAGTATTAACATAACAGAATTGTAATTAAATTAACAATAAAACTAATTTGCTGGCGTGCTATACATAATAAAAACGTTAGCTTGGCCTGCTCGTGGCACGTTTCACTACGAACGACATCCCAGACGTTTGGAAAACCAAAACAGTAGGAAAGTTCAACTGATACTGACAGAATATTTTTAAGTGAAGTTTTCAAGTGTACATTTCTTACATCTTGTATGTTTGAAAGTATATAGAAACCTTATCGATTGGACCAAAACTTTTGTTATATTTAGTATAAAACAATTTATTTTATCGCTATGATATGAATAAGGAAAAGTTGAATTTTGCTTGTTAATTACATTTTACTAATTGTCTACCAAATAACGATCATTTCCACAAACGATTTCTTATTTTTTAAAACGTTTGCTGATATAAAAATTTTTTTTTTATACAAGATACAAGATTGTCTTACTCATAGTATAATTGTATTATTAGTTACTTGTTAATTTGCTCGTGAATCCAAACTGTTTGACTCGCTAGTAAAACATGACTTTTTACTTGTGAAATAATACTTTTTATGATTTTCTTTAAAATCCAGTACTAAATTATTTATTCATTAAAGAATATATTCGTACTCTGACATTCAAATACTTGGTATAATTAGCTTAATAATTTGTAAATAATTACCTTACTTTGAGTAAAATTAGCGTATACCCTCGGGTTAAACATAAACTTGTTCAACTCTCAGACACAACATTATTTTTTCCTCCATACAACCTGAAGTTTACCTCAGTCCTAAATATTTATATTTAAAAAACGGATAGAAACTGGAAATGGTATTTTATGTGTAATTAAAATACTTTGAATAATTCTTAACACATAAAAATTTTGTTTGTAAATGCTACAGTTGCTTTATACAGGGTAAAACACCACTAACAAGACGGAGATTTATTGCAAAACGGTAAAAGTTTTGTCATTTCAGTAGCTTACAGGTAAATAAATTTTGTATTTTAAAATTATTTTGAAATATACAGTATGTCTCAAAAAAAGTGCCATCAAAGTACATTTTTTCTTATAGAATACTATGTATATTATTGCGTTTTTTGATTGCCTTAGAAAGTAAAGTATACTTTTATAGCGAGTGTTCTGAGTTATGTCGATTTTTCTTAAAATATGGATTAAATAGAAGATTCAATATCTTCTAATCCAACAATACACTCAATATACTTCACAAATTTATTACACAGTATAATAATTTTAGGTTTTGTTTATTTTATTTACACAGGATGTTTTGATAATCAATGAGCCATACTGCAGAGGTAGATTCTTTGGGCCAAAATATGACGATTTAACCTAATTTATCTCAGTACAATTATAGCAACAAACGAAAAAACACCAAAAAACTGCACCAAAAACTTTACTCGGACACGTATTTCAATAGCTAAGCTATCATCATCAGCAAACCGATACTAAAATAAACAATAGGAAGATTATATATACTATCTGCGTGTCACGCTTTGTTAAACTTATGTGATTCTTAGATAAGCTTGAATAATTCCGAAAATCCTAATGGACCGTTATCATCATAATTCATAAGCAAGTTTCTGTTTTTAAAAATTTCCAAACATTTACAAAAATCAAGTTCGTTTTTATTATCTACTCTCTTAGTTAATTAAATGTCACTTACTCTATGGCCATTTTCAAGCATATGCATGGCAACACTGGACCTATGTGTGCGAATATATTTGACATGAGCTAAGTGCTCTTTAGAACGAGTTTTTATAGGTTTCTTGGTTAGTTACAGTCTTTACAATTTCTTTTATTTATTCCAGATTTATCACACATTTCTATTGGGTTTTTCAAATTGCCTAAAAGATTTTGCAAGTTGTCACTACTAGAGATTACTGTTTTATAATCAAATTTAAAAAATATTTTTTGAAGACCTTCTGTGTATGTGGCACTTTAAAAATTGTTTTTATATTTTCAATTTTAAGCATTGATAGCACAACTTAAATGATATCAAGTCAAATTTGGAACCTAGAAGTTTTTGACGTTGGCATTTACGAATATGTTATTCATTATGCTCTAAATCTAGAGAAAACCAGCATGGTAATATTATTGCAAGCGAAAGTTAAAAAAAAAAGAATTAATTTGCAAGAACTACACTACATTAGCATTCGAAAAGGTTTCGTAGATAAATTATTTTGAAATTTTCTCTTCATATGAATTCCAGTCGTTAAAATTAACTCTGACTCTATTATATGGTGACTTAAGTTAAATGTTTTATATAACTGACCTGTTTTTGGTGTTTTCGTCATTATGCCGCTACATAATTTTTTTACCAGTAATGAAATGACTGTTATGGTGGCAGTGTATGCCCAACAAACGGTGAGCAGGTTGACTATACCTAGCAAACACGTTACGTACTTGTTAAGTTTACAAACATCACATATACGCAACAAAATCTACGTTTGATGACTACATTTTTATAAAATTTTCGTTATGATCTAACTGGTCTTGTATGTTACATCACAAATTTGATGATAGTATACATACATATTACGTATTTTTAAAATTTATAATACGTCTTAATTACAAAATTGCAGGTCAACTTTTACATATTTAATCATCGTTTCCTATCTCTACTGTACTACGTTTAGTTTCTACTAATGTTGGTTTTCTCAGATACTGAGCCTTTAATGAAGGAGGTGCGGTAGTGAAAAGGACATTAAAACCCCTTCCGACTTTACAACCGTCAAAAATTTTTGCAAATTGCATGGCTTGTATTTGCACACGTATAACTTTTATTGATTGACCGGGTTGATCAGACGAAACAAGAATAACTATTATGGGCTTTTAATGCTCTTTTTATTACCGCACCTCCTTTAGTTTTAAAACTAAACGGTTACCCAGAAAAGATAGTCGGAGATATTCTATAAAAACACCAATTGATCACAAAACCACTAACAAAAAAAGAAAAACTGCCCAATTCATTGCTCAGCATCTCATATGTCAAAGGTTTATTAGAATCAATAGAAAAAATATTGATTCAACAACTTAAATACGGTGTTCAGATCTTCAACTACCATTAGAAGTATGATTAATAATGCGAAACCAGTCGAAATTCTAAAAACTGCATTTATCAAATTCCATGTGAATGTGACCAGTCATACGTAGGGAAAACCAAAAGACCAAAAAAATGCCGGAAATTTCTAAATCCGGCATAACGCAACATTCTTGGGATAACCAACATTGAATGAGTTGGTCCGAAGCAAAGATCATACACAGAGAGGAACATTGGTACAAAAGAAAATTTAAAAAAGCAGCATTTATCAACAACAACAAGGAGATCTTTATCCAGCCAATTATCGAGACAAGCAACATATGGAAACCAATAATCGAGCGTAATTCATTTAAAAATAACAACAATGAAAGTTTAGGAGGATGTTATTATTTTACATTTCATTATCTATGTTTGGTCTAGTTGTTTATAAAAAATTATATCTCTACAGTTTAAGAGTTTGCTTTTGTGTTTTGAGATCCTAATTGCTCTGGAGTATTTACTACACTTTTGCTGGGTGGCGCCCTGATTACTCCTTTGTTTGCAGTGTTAAAACCTTCAATTTACTTATTACTAAGTACACCCCCGATTCCTCACCGACTAGTAGAGCTACGAGTAGGTTTTTGTCATTGCTATTTAAATTATTATTTTGATAACAATAAACCGTAATATAACTTAAGTTTTTATGAAATTTAGGATTTTATTCAATAACACATGAAAAGTTATTGAACAAATTACATGTTCTACAACTTTTATCTAAACTATTTCTTACATATGATAAAATTGCATTTACGTGGTTAAAGCGTATACGGTTTACCATGTTATTTTGATTTCGCTCTTTTGTTATTTTATGCCATATCTGATATTTGTTTTTTATATTACTTTGACGAATATAAGACTAAATAAACAGTGTACTTAAAATAAATCTTTGCTTTATGTCTGATTTGATATTGTCTTTTGTTTTTCAACCATTTGGTACTTTTATCCATAAAAAAATTTAGAACTTTTATTTGCTCTTTTCTTATACAGGGTAGCCAAGACCATGGGATTATTTTCTTATACCATCAGATAGCTTCACTTTTACATTTAATGGTCAAAACTCCTTAAGTTTCCCCTATTTACACATTTTTTTACTCAAAATTTTACAACTGACGTGATACCTATTTGTGATACGCGTTTTTTGAAGAAACGTAACAATCATAATTAACCTGTGTAACGGTTATAACTGAAATATAGGCAACTTTCCTTACATGTTGAATTTTCATTATTGGCACGCAGCCAAATTTTTGATTGTCGCGGGATTTTTAGGGAATTTCGGGTTGTCGAATTCCGCGTGGCGAGAAAATTGTTTTTCCGGTTTTCTCTTTTTCTCGAGAGTGCTGTTTGTAAGAATCGCTCGCTGCAAGCGACAGGAATTCTGGATAGAAATGATGGAATAGTTGTTCAATTGTTATCCAAGATGTTCCTAGAAAAAATTTTATGTACTAATTGTTACATTTCGATGGTTCTTCTCATTTAAACTACCACCAGCAGGTAAATTTTCCTCTCTGCATTCTGTAGGGTTTCGCAAACATACATTACTAATAACCTCTTTTACAGCGGTTTCTTCGACCTCGGTCCTGTTTTTTTTGTGTCTTCCTACGTCATCATCCAGGCGTTCGTGTTTTGATCTTCGTCTTTAATCCCCCGAGGGTTTCGTCGACAAGGCCATTCGGTCGTGTGCACCTTTGTCCCGGCACCCCAAGTTACGACCCAGGGTCCACCACTTCACAAGGGGAATGCGCCGACAAGTTGCCCCAATGACGAACTACTAGGGAGCTCCTTCGCCGAATTAAGGTCGTACATTCCTTTATTACTTTACCATCTGTGGACACAGTGCTAAGCGAATCGTCACCTTAAAGACAATGCTATAAACCGAACAGCTCGGGCGAACTTTAACTTAAAATCTCACTTTCCTTCTACGTGTAATTTTAAACTAGTTCAATTCTCAACCTGAACGCTTCATCCATTAATTAATGTAAGATATACGGAAAACTCACTTTGTTAGGCACTTGTAAGTAAACATCAATTATCCTGAAACGGTGTAGATACGATGAAGGTTTAATATAGTTTAATCCCTCTACCCTGATGCATCACGGTAAGACCTAGAGATACCGACTAACTATTTTCTCCGGGCAAAGCATTGAGCCAATTTTAATACTTACAACGCTCCTTGAGTTTCACTTTATTTAATTATAAAGAAAAATGTTAAATAAAGGTTATGTCTGTACTTGCGGATTTGACATTTATCATCCCACCGTCGCGTTCTATTAATAGAGTGTTGAACCAGTAGCGCACTAAGTTGTATATTTTTGTTTTAGCGAATTGCGTAAAGTAGTAGGATTGAACAGTGACGTGCTCGAGTTTATTTTCGCGGATTAAAAATCTCGCATTCAGATATTTTCTATTACGTACTATATATTTTGTTTGTATGACATGTTATTGTTTTACTAGGTAATATAATTGTGTTAGCTGTTGTGTTTGTGGTATTGGCGAATTTCCTTTCCTCAAGTGTTTAGTTGGAATTTAATAGTTCGAAGACTCCTGACCATTGGTCTGGTTAGCTGTACTTCTAGATTTTCTTCGACCTGGCGCCTGTATTTGAGATAAGAATATAATTGTTTCTTTATTTAGAAACTCTCCCACGACCCTCTCTGCCGACTGAACGGGTTTTCTACTTCTTTCGAACTATTTTAATCCTACTATGTCTTCACATTCAACCCGATTAATATCGAGGTTACAAATGGCGCCCAACTGAGTGGCCGATCCTTGGTGACGCTACTAGTTATATGACTTAAATTTAATTTTTTTGGGGGCGAAATTTAATTTTTATGAGGAACTACTCGAATGTGTAAAAGTGATTGTTGATGTACTGAATTTGGGAAATTTTCGATTGATTTCTTCGGATTACTAGTAGTAATCATTTCCTTTGGTAATTTTATTGGATTTACGGTTCTTAGCGGGAAAATGTCTCATTGGAAATTCTGTGTGAATCACCTTAAGGTGGAGGAATTGCGATACGAATTGGCTGCGAGAAGATTTGATAATGCTGGCACCGTGGACGTACTTAGGAAAAATTTAAGAAGTGCTCGTCAGCTGGAAGCTGATAAGACCTTATCTTCGTGGTTCATTCTATTCCTTTTGCAGATGATATTACTGCTGTGGGAGCGGGTTTAACGGAGCTGAAGACAGCTCTAACTACATTCTCGGGGACATTTTTTAAAATCTTTTCCTCGAATTTCGACTTTATGGACGCATCTTTGGGGTAGGAGTGAACGCAGCAACCCTGCGGATGATGAGGACACAGAGAAGAAACGTTCGTTTCTGCTCCAATTGAAAACTATCAAAATGAATTCGAGGCAAAATTAAAAAATTTTCAAAAGTTAAAGAGAACGTTTCGGCCCCTCCTTTGCTACCTCAAGTCCCAAACCTAGGTCGTCAGTTACCGATAGCGACTCGGATAGCATGGAGTCTTTTCCCACAAATCTACCTATAGTCACGCCTACTAAAGCACCGTCCGTTCCGAATATCGCTATGGGAATCTCACCTCTCTGGAGTCGGTCAAGGTTCGGTGAACGAATTCATTCTTCGGGTTAAAGAATTGGCTATGGCGAGAGGTCTTACTTCACCAATTATTTTGCGCCACCCCAGACTTACTTACTGGACCTGCGCTGCTTATCTATCGCGCTCATCGGAGTAGCTTGCACTCTTGGAACGACGTGGTTTGTTTACTTAGGTCTGAGTTTCAACCGGTGGACTACGATTACCGGCTTAGGGAGGAAATTCGTAAACGTACTATGGGAACAGAGGAATCCCTTAGCTTATTCGTAGCTTCGATTCAAGGTCTTTTGATCGCTTGACTAAACCTCCTTCAGAGTCAGAACGTTTAGATATGATCCTTCGTAACTTACAGCCTTTCTACCAGACTCAACTGGCTTTAGCTCCAATTCAGTCGATCTCCGAGTTATTGGCTTACGGAAAAAACTTGAATTTACTCGATACTCTATTGATAACTTTCGGCCGCCACCTTTAAGGAAAACGAACAAATTGCTAGAACCAGAATTGGCATGCCTCTCTGTTACGGCTGCTGAGTCAAGTGAGACGCCTAATACTTTCGTGGCTCCATTCCATACTTCCTCGGGTACTATTCCTAAACTTACATCTCGGCCCATTGTTAATCCTTCTCGAGTTCCTAGGGAGGTAGTTTGCTGGAACTGCGGGGAGAAAGGACATATTTCTCCTAACTGCTCTCAGATTCAGCGGAAGCATTGCTATGGTTGTGGTAGGCCTAATGTTACTAGGGTAACTTGTCCTACGTGCAAGCCGCAGGGAAACTAAGTAGTGAGTCGGAGAACCGAGGTACCGACGTCACGTTTGCTTATCCCTCGGATCATGAATTTCGTGACTTAGACCTTCGAAATCGCTACCATCTGGACTTTATTCTGAGTAGCGTGAAAGGCGACGAACGCCCTTACTTACGTTTACACATTTTGGGTCATGAGTTCTTTGGCTTACTCGACTCTGGAGCTTCTCGAACCGTAATGGGTGATCCTGGGTGGAAAATTCTTCGGGATAGTGGATGTTCAGTACGATCTTCGTCGATTGTTGATTGTTCTTTGGCAGATGGCCGTAAATGTGCCGTTACTGGGGTTGTTCTCCTACCGATTACTTTGGAGGAGAAAACCATCCTATTGGAAGTACTGATCATTCCCGACTTACCTCATACCCTTATTCTAGGGGTAGATTTTTGGAAAAGTATGGGAGTTATCCCTGACTTCCGTACTGGACAATGGTCTTTCATTCCACCTTCGATAAATACTTTGACTGTTCCTACTCATTTGCACGATTTGGACGAATTAGACCCCGGACAACAACAAGCGTTGTCAAAATTACTTGATGACTCCTTTCGTTTACAACCCTCAGGTCTTGGATGCACTTCTTTAGTGGAACATCGGATCATTACCAAGTCGGAACCTATTAAACAACGACACTTCCCTATGTCTCCGTATTTGTTGGCTCAAGTTAATGCCGAATTAGACGACATGCTTAAGCTAGGAGTAGTGAAACCATCTTCAAGCCCATGGAGCAATCCAGTGGTTATGGCCAAGAAAAAGGACGGGTCCTATAGGTTCTGTATCGATTTCCGTAAGGTGAATTCGGTTACCGATAGGGACAGTTATCCACTTCCTTTTATCTCCTCCATCCTGGACAGACTGAAAGGTGCGAGATACCTATCGAGCTTAGATATTAGGTCAGCCTATTGGCAAATCCCGCTTAGTTCTGAGTCCAAACCTGTGACTGCGTTTGTGGTTCCTGGGCGTGGACTATTTGAATTCTCTAGACTTCCTTTCGGGTTACACAATTCTCCGGCGACGTTTCAGCGTCTCATTGATAGGGTCTTAGGGTCTGATCTCGAACCATACTGTTTCGCATACCTGGATGACATCATCATAGCGACCCCTACTTTTGAGCGACATCTTGAGGTTCTTTCCTTGGTTTTAGAACGACTTTTACTGCTGGTCTCACCTTAAGAAAAGACAAATGTCACTTTTGTCGTGGAGAGCTCCGGTACCTTGGCTACGTGGTGAATAAACACGGACTTTTAGTAGACCCCGACAAGGTGTCAGCAATTCTGAACATGGCACGACCTAACACCGTCACTGAAGTACGCCGAATTGTGGGTATGGCCAGCTGGTATAGGCGTTTTATACCAAATTTCTCGTCGTTGATGTCTCCTCTTACTAATTTAACTCGGAAAACGTTGCTTTCAGTTGGGATAATAGCTGTGAGGAAGCTTTTACTACTCTGAAACAACTTCTAGCTTCTGCTCCTATCATCACTTGTCCTGATTTCACTCGTCCTTTCACCATACAAACCGATGCTTCAGATTTCGGTTTGGGAGCTGTGTTGTCACAAACTTCGGAGGAAGGCGAAAAGGTCGTTTGTTTTGCTAGTCGCTCCTTAAAGAAGTTGGAAAGACACTACTCAACCACAGAGAAAGAGTGTTTAGCCGTGTTGTGGGCGGTGGAGAAATTTCGTCCGTACATTGAAGGCACGAAATTCACCGTAATCACTGACCATCACTCGTTGGTGTGGTTGAGTCGTATTCAAAGTCCGTCTGGCAGACTGGCTCGTTGGTCTATACGCTTACAGCAATACGACTTCGAGATTGTACATCGAAAAGGGTCTGAACACCTCGTTCCCGACGCTCTCGCGGTCTGTGCCGAAAGTAGAACCTATCTCCATCTCTGACCCTTCTCCAATTGAGACCGAACGTGACAACTGGTACGTTTCTCTTCGTGCTAAGGTTCTTTCTACTCCTGCGAACTATCCTAAATGGCGAGTCGAAGGAACTCGACTGTACAAGTATTGTGATGGCCAAGAACCTTTTCCTTTGGAAGACCATCACAACCGTTGGAAACTGGTAGTACCCAAAGGTGATCGTAATCGCATTCTTCGCGAGAACCACGATGATCCCACCGCTGGTCATGCTGGCGTGTATAAAACCTTTGCTCGCATCGCTAAAACTTATTATTGGCCTAAATGTCGCGCGGACATTCACGCGTATGTGCGGAAATGTACGACTTGTGGTGCGCACAAGGTGGAACAAAATCAACCGGCGGGTTATTTAGCTCCTCGAGCTATGGCTACCAAACCTTGGCAAACCTTGAGCATAGATTTGGTCGGTCCTTTACCACGGTCTACGAAAGGTCATTCCTATATTCTTGTCATTTCGGATTACTTTACCAAATTTTCGTTTTTCTTTCCCTTGCGCAAGGCTTTGGCTTCGTCAGTCGTTCGATTACTGGAGGAACAAATCTTCTTAGTGTACGGCACTCCTCAATACATTATCGCGGATAATGGAGTTCAGTTTAGAGGCAAAGAGTTCACAAAGCTATGTGCAGACTATCGCACTCGAATACTCTTTACGGCGAAATACCATCCTAGGGCAAACCCGCTGAGCGAGTGAACCGTGTGTTGAAAACGATGCTAGCTTCCTATGTAAAAGAAAATCATAGACATTGGGATGTTCTTCTTCCTAAGATCGGATGTGCTATACGCACGGCCAAACATGAGGTCACTGGCTTCACTCCTTACTTTAGTCTTTTTGGTAAGGAACATAACCTCTTTGGTTCTGAACTTGCAGTTCCTAGCCCTGACGATCCTATTATAACTGATCCTGACCGTACTTCTCGTGGTTCTAGACTAGCGGAATACGAGTCCTTACGCAAACTCATTCATGCTAGGTTGGTGAAAGCCAAAGACAAATACACAACCAAGTATAATCTTCGACGACGTCCTATTGCTTTTTCTGTGGGTGACACGGTGTGGAAACGTAACTACGTGCTGTCGGATGCTAACCGTTTTTTCAACGCTAAGTTGGCTCCTAAATTTCTCGGTCCTTATACTGTCCGAAAGCGTTTATCTCCGTGGACCTATGAACTTCAAGATTCGACTGGCAACTTGGTAGGAACTTGGCACGTCAAAGACTTGAAACCACATTTAGCAAACGAGAATCCTTAAATATGATTTGGACAATTCTTGATTGTGACTTTCTTTTGATTACTCGATTTGGACTTTTCTCTCCAGGTTTTTCCTTTAGGCAACCAATCCTATTCCTAGTTTATAGTTACTCCTTTATTTTCTTTATTTAGTTCTACTATTTAAGTTAGCTTAGGATAAATACGTAGATTAGGTGGTCGAGTCGCAGACTCACAATTCTGGCAAGATTTTGCTCTTTAGCTTTGGTTTTCTTTCCTTTTAGGACAATTCTTATTTTGGAACTAGGGTTCTAACAGCTTAGTGCTGGTTTATAATTAGCCTTGGTGGTTATAGTATACGTATTCCTTATTTAGGGTTATTTTACGGGTACACATTTTCTTTTGGTCGATTTACTGTCCTTGAGAGTAACTTGAAATAATATGATTTTCTTTTCTACCTATTTAGGGTAACCGTCTGAGGACGGGATTATGATTATTCAGGTTTGGTTTTGTTTTCCTTTAGGACCCACACGGTAGTGGATTAAATGCTTTTAAGAAGGACAGTAGTCGTGATTTTTTTTGTTCTAGATTTTCTTCGGCATGCAGCCGAATTAGGTTGCTTTAAGTTAGTTTAGTCGTTAAGTATGTTTGAGAATAACTCCATTGAACCACAATTAGTATGGGGATAGGGTTGGATTGCTTTAACCGATTTGGTTTTGTATCCGTTAGGGTGGTTGGTTGGGCACGTTGGGACGGACACTATCTCGGTCAATGTACATCTAGACCTGGCTATCGTTTTGTTCATTGTGCAGCGTTTCGCCTTCGAAAATTCTTTGGGGGTTCTTGTGGGAGTAACACAATGCTCCAATCTCGTGAGGTGCAGCGTGCCCTCTCGAACTGTTGGGATTATTTCGGGGTGATGTTGCGAACAAGAGGTAGTAAACGAATTTTACTTTATTTATTTTCTTTTCTCCTATTTTGGAGTACTTAGTTTACTTTTGTGTTGGTTATTGTCTAGAATTATTCCTCCACTGCTTTCTGTGGTGATGCTTTTCCACACAGAAGAGTGGGTTTCTTTTAGTTCTTTTGAATTTCCATTTCTCCAACGAGGTGGAGGGTGGATTTGTTCTACCGATTTTGACTTGTATTTTCTTTCCTCGTCTGTTTTCTAACAACTTTCTCTTCTTTATTTTTGCTACGGGGTACTATTTTGGCTGGGGACTGGGGGGTACTGGTGTGAGGGGGTGGCGGAGCTTTTGGTTTCTGGTAAACCTGCTCACTGCCAGACATAAACTCTTCGGAGGTCGGAACGGTGGAGTGAAGGAGCTGGGCCAGGGGTAAACCGGTTGCCCTTAACCTCCGCCAGTGGATACTTTGGTCGTAGCCTCTGTGGAACTTCAGACTGTTGACTTGTTCCAGTACTTTATTTTTTTGGATGTTTTGGGGAAAAATTTTGGGATCCTTCCTTTCTTTTCTTCTAGTACTAAGGGTGTGGGGTTTTCTTAGGGTTTTTAGTGGCTACCGCTATAGAGTTAGCGATCCGTTGTGGGGTGGGTTTTTGTCTTCTAGGTCAAAACCACAACGGTTGGGGAATTTTTGGACCATAAGTTTGGGGTTGGGTTTCTACAAATTGGGTTTTAGCTGTTCTATCCTTTTTTTCTTCTTCTGTCTATCTTTGGGGTGGGTCGTTGTTGACTATACCTAAGGGGTCTGGTAAATTTTCTGCCTTTGCGGGCGTACCGCTTGTTGACGCGATTTCTGTACCAGCTCCCCGCTTTCGATAGTTCCTGGAATTTACTTTTGGGATTTTCTTTCTATAGGAATTATCATCTCGCCTTTGGCGGTTCGGAAGGGTAAGTTAAGTCATCCATGACCATCCCATTCTACGAGACCTTGTCTTTGGTTCGGAATTTTTTTTGTTGTTGTAATGTTTTGTTTCATGAGCCCTATTTCTCGAATTTTCTATTATCAGCTCTTGGTGAGCTTATCATCTTGCTGGGGGAATTTGTAACGGTTATAACTGAAATATAGGCAACTTTCCTTACATGTTGAATTTTCATTATTGGCACGCAGCCAAATTTTTGATTGTCGCGGATTTTAGGGAATTTCGGGTTGTCGAATTCCGCGTGGCGAGAAAATTGTTTTTCCGGTTTTCTTTTTCTCGAGAGTGCTGTTGTAAGAATCGCTCGCTGCAAGCGACAAGAATTCTGGATAGAAATGATGGAATAGTTGTTCAATTGTTATCCAAGATGTTCCTAGAAAAAATTTATGTACTAATTGTTACATTTCGATGGTTCTTCTCATTTAAACTACCACCAGCAGGTAAATTTTCCTCTGCATTCTGTAGGGTTTCGCAAACATACATTACTAATAATCTCTTTTACAGCGGTTTCTTCGACCTCGGTCCTGTTTTCTTTTGTGTCTTCCTACGTCATCATCCAGGCGTTCGTGTTTTGATCTTCGTCTTTAATCCCCCGAGGGTTTTGTCGACAAGGCCATTCGGTCGTGTGCACCTTGTCGCGGCACCCCAAGTTACGACCCAGGGTCCACCACTTCACAAGGGGAATGCGCCGACAAGTTGCCCCAATGACGAACTACTAGGGAGCTCCTTCGCCGAATTAAGGTCGTACATTCCTTTATTACTTTACCATCTGTGGACACAGTGCTAAGCGAATCGTCACCTTAAAGACAATGCTATAAACCGAACAGCTCGGGCGAACTTTAACTTAAAATCTCACTTTCCTTCTACGTGAATTTTAAACTAGTTCAATTCTCAACCTGAACGCTTCATCCATTAATTAATGTAAGATATACGGAAAACTCACTTTGTTAGGCACTTGTAAGTAAACATCAATTATCCTGAAACGGTGTAGATACGATGAAGGTTTAATATAGTTTAATCCCTTTACCCTGATGCATCACGGTAAGACCTAGAGATACCGACTAACTATTTTTCTCCGGGCAAAGCATTGAGCCAATTTTAATACTTACAACGCTCCTTGAGTTTCACTTTATTTAATTATAAAGAAAATGTTAAATAAAGGTTATGTCTGTACTTGCGGATTTGACATTTATCATCCCACAGTCGCGTTCTATTAATAGAGTGTTGAACCAGTAGCGCACTAAGTTGTATAATTTTTGTTTTAGCGAATTGCGTAAAGTAGTAGGATTGAACAGTGACGTGCTCGAATTTATTTTCGCGGATTAAAAATCTCGCATTCAGATATTTTTTTATTACGTACTATATATTTTGTTTGTATGACATGTTATTGTTTTACTAGGTAATATAATTGTGTTAGCTGTTGTGTTTGTAGTATTGGCGAATTTCCTTTCCTCAAGTGTTTAGTTGGAATTTAATAGTTCGAAGACTCCTGACCGTTGGTCTGGTTAGCTGTACTTCTAGATTATCTTCGACCTGGCGCCTGTACTTGAGATAAGAATATAATTGTTTCTTTATTTAGAAACTCTCCCACGACCCTCTCTGCCGACTGAACGGGTTTTCTACTTCTTTCGAACTATTTTAATCCTACTATGTCTTCACATTCAACCCGATTAATATCGAGGTTACACCTGACATGATGCCAACACAATAAAATGTCCTGACTTTTTGTAGGACTAGGTCAGCTAGTTTTTGGACGATTAATACAATTACAAAATCGTAGTCGCCGGACGGAGGTAAGTACAAAAAATCATTTTTAGTAGTGCAGGGTGTCCCAAGATATACTCAACAACCACTCATTTTAGATTTTTGGTTGTTTAGTAAATAATGTGAATTATTGTTTAAAATAAATAAAATTTTGTAAATAAAGTTTTGCTCTATTGTTAATACTTTTGAGTTAAAGACTCGTTCTAAGAGGTCAGAGCGGTGTACATGTGGAAAAGGCTAGGTAACCAATGTGTAATCTGTTATATTACTGGAGGTAAGTGAGTGATATTTTCTACGTAGATTTAACGGCAATTCTCCAGCTAAACAAGGAATGTTCTAAACTGGGCTAGTTGGTAGTGCACCAAACACTATCCTCAGAGCGGCAGATATAATTCTGTCAACTATTTTCAAATGTGTGTTACTTGATATATCGTAATCAATCGTAATAAATTTTTGATCAAATTAAACATCTATAAAAAGTGACGTTGCTTCCACTATGAGAGATTGTCCTAAGTAAGTTGGGGGACTGGACAATATTTTTTTTAGATGATTTATGTGTGGATTCCAGCTGAGTTTTTCATCAAATATAACGCCAAGGTAACACATTTCTCACATAATTTTACTATTTGCTCATCTTCTTGAAAAAATCATACATTGGATTTTAGTGGCTGCAAATTTAAACCCAGAAGTATATGATAAATTTTTTAGATTACTAAGTGTATTCTTTAATTAAAACAATGTTTCTTATAAAGGACATTATGTTGCTACCGAATTTCGATCTTTGGAGTTGTCTAACTACACCATGACGCCAAACTATATCATAGGCTTCTTTGATATCTAAGAGAACAGCTGCTACTATTTGTCAATTTACAAATGTTTCGTAAACTGTAGATTCTAAATTATTGACCTGTATTCCTCGACACCGCGGCAACCAATATGATGAACTAGAAAAAAGAAACTGTTTGTTACATTAGAGATGGCTAGACTTGTGAAATCAGCTCTTGAACACCAAACCAATCCGCGGATTATTATATTCCATTTTTAAAACAAACAGTTGTTTGTAGGTTCCGCGTTTGAAACTGGATGTCATTACAGAAATGTGCTCACTACCATAAAGTTTATCTGATTAACTGATTATTATTCGAGAACTCTTCGGTAGTAAATTCTCTGTCGTCGGTTCTATAATATTATGGGCATTCAAATCGCGGACTAAAAGTCTAGGTGACGGAAACTGAACATTTTTTGGTACATATATGTTGCATATACTAAAGTTAAACACTGTTTGAACTGTAATTGCTATTGCTTCCAGAGGGGTAGTTAGTGTAATTTGGTTTGAGACGTTGTTGTCCACAACAAAGAGCCCATTGATATTCCATTGCAGAGTGAATTTGATTAGTGGTTTGGCTGTTTTTTGTGTGAATGTCCATATCGGAAATCTCAAAAATGTTATTTTTTGCAAGAAGTTCTCTGGCTAGTTGTTCTGAATGCAAGTGCTTCAAGCTTTTAAGGTGATTTTAAAGTACTTTTGTGCATTACTAGAATATTATCTAGCCACGTTTAAGAGATCAGGATTTCCAAAAGTATTTTCAAAAAATTGAAATAGCTGGTCATAAAGTCATCTCAAGCTTTTTATTTTGTTAAATGTATTTCTTAGTAGATTTCAGTTGGTCATAAATGATAAACAGTTCAATTAATCGGATCTAGTAAATCTTCTATCTGATATGGACTGCATCTTGGTTTGTCTTGTTTCTTTGTTTTGGGGACAATAAATTGGTGTTCTGATTGATTTGTTGCTTCTAGAGTTCTCTCGTCCAAAATTGACAGGTTGCTCAAGTTGCTAGTGGCTGGACATTTTTTTGGTTTTAGATCATGGATTTGTACGATAATTTAATAGACTGGTTGATTCTGGTTGGGAAATGAACTACTACTTCCTCGTCTCTTTATGTGGGTCGCAGTTCGCAATAAGGATATTATTGTAACTATGTTGGTATTTGCGTGATGCGTTACAGCGGATGAGTTTTTTAACATCAAACTGCTATGTGGTCTTGCTTCCTACAAAGTTCATCAAAAGCTATAAAGATTTAATGGTTATTCATTATTTGATCAACAAGTTTTGTACTTGATAGAAAAATGTAATTTCTGCCGTTGGATATACGAGACGCAAAAGTTTTGCGGACCAACAACGAACCGACTTTAATGGCATAACCAGAAATTTTTAATTAATCTACTACATTTAGTATGATGGTTTGATGTTTTATTGAAAAATTAGGGACTGGCTGCGACTTAACTTAGCTTGCATAGGATAGTAACTGTGGAATTGTGGAACTTTGCACTTGGTGGGAACCAATTTGAATAGAAGTATCCATTTTATTAGAATTTTAACAATAAAGTAGGTAGGCAAGAAAATAATCACCATAACTATATAACTGGTTGCTTAAAAATTGGCAACAAAACGGCAATGGATTTTCAATTAAATATTCCAGTTATAGATAACGTAAAGATATGACAATTTAGTATTTTAATTGTTTTACAATTAAAACCAAATTATGTAAAAGTCAATAACGACACTGATAATTAATGTAATAACACACGATTGATGTAGATAGTTTGATGGGTATTTACGCAGAAGTGTACACGAAAATATGCAGTATTTATCACTGAATTATGTACTCAAATTCACTAAGTACACAATCGCACGAACTAGTATGCACTTTTTCTGGTATTGTTAATTTGTAGGATATTTTAAATAGAAACCTCTTAATTGTATTTAAGACTCAGGTACTTAAAACAATTTTATGGTAACAGCCAAAGAACCAATTAGGTGTAAGCTCAAAATCGATGGTAAAGGTATAGAGCAGGTTATGCAGTTTAATTACTTAGGATCAGAAATAACCAGAAAGGCAACACACAACAAGAAATAAAAAGTTAACGATGAAAGCCTCTCGGATATTAGGATGTATGAAAGATATAATATGGAAAACAAACATCTTAGAAGCAAAGTAAAGTTAGAATATATAAGACAGCCGTAAGACCAATCTTGACATACGCAGCCGAAACCAGAGCAAACACCACAAAGACAATGCAAATGATGAGAACAGTAGTGATGAAAGTAATAAGGACAATCCATGGCAAAACACTACACAATAGAATAAGAAGTGAAGACCTGAGAGAAATGAGTAAAATACAGGATGTAGCAAAACTAACACGACAAAGAAGAAAACAATGGAATAATCACGTAGACAAGATAGAGAATAACAGACTAGCTAAAAGTGCAAAAAGTGGGAAAAAGGGAATGTTGGACGTCGACATCAGAAGAGGCTTAAAAACTGTGAAAAACAGGCAAATGCCTACCTATATGGAAAACCATATACGAAAGAAGAAGAAGAAGAAACAATTATAAATTAATTTATATATGCAAGTATTTAACTGAAACGTAACGTAACGGAAACAACTTAGTTTATACTGTTTGTACGTGTTCTTTATACTTAAGATGTCGTAAGACATGCATTTCACTTATGTCGTAAACAACTTTGAGCTCATGTAGAACAAACAATTTTTTTTACATAAGCAAGACGGACTTTCAACTAGTTGGATATAAATCTGTCCACCTACAATAATTTTCAGTCAAATGTACACATTTTAGTATTATTTTCTCAACAACCCGAATCTAATATAAAATTTATGGTGACTTTTTTAAATAAGAATATTCTACTTGAAAAAAGAAGTTTTGTAGTGTTAAACATATTCTGAAGATTTTGTACAATTAAGAGTATTTTTTAAACAACAAGTCAAAATTTATGGGAATTATGCATTTTCCATGCTCCTTCCACTTCTCTTGGCCGCCTATATAGGAGCACATTGTGCACATAAGAATTTTTATTATAAAGTTTACAGAAATTTGACTTTTGCTTCAATTTTGGTTTAGTCAAGATAAAATTGATCAAAATTGGCGTTATCTGTCATATTTAATTTATTTCCGAAAAGTATCCAAAATTTGGATTTTTCTTAAAATATCGAAAAAAATTTTAAAGTACTATTTTTCGCTCATATCTAAAATTTCGGCCGCGTAAGTAAATTTAGACTTTTTTGTTCATTTTTTGTAAATTGGGAGTAATTAAAATTTAATCCAACCAAATAGAATTTTTAGTTTGGATAATATTTTATTTTAAACACTTTTTCTTTAAAATATATTCGTTTTTGATGTCCGTTATTGTACAAAATCCAATTAGAACCATTGAAAAGTGATTCAAAGTTGGTTTTCATTTTAATCTCTGTTTAAGTATCTAAGCTGAAAAAAATCTCCATCTATATCTTGGTGTAGAATATAAAAATTACAATTATAGCCCATATTACACGAGATTAGTTAAGAAATGTTACGATGTCTGTCATTGCGAGACAGGTATTGGTGATTACTATTACGTTTGAGATTAAAAATGCACAATTTTTATAGGATGGTTTAAACAAATGAAAAAATAGTTTTACTTTAATTGAACCACAGATATTATTTAAAAATACAACAAATTAGAACAGTTGGTAAAGAAAGGAAAAAAGGATAACGCATTCCTAATGAATTTAAAAAGAGTAATTTAAAATTTGTGAATACAAATAACATTTTTGAAAATTATGTAAATAAAAATCTACATTAATTTAAATTTGCTTAATTTCAAAACTAAATAAAATATGTAATCAATATTTATTTTAGCAGATATACGGCATTTATTATTAACGTTCACCGGAAAGATCCTCCTTGCTGTAACATAATTATGTACTTGCTGAAACTTTGCACTTAAAATCGATATATAAAGCAAAGGGTTTTCTGAAGAAAGCCGATAGAACCGTAAAATAAACTCTTAAGTTTCTCTTTTAAGATGAGAATACTTTAGTTGAGAAACATTCAATGTCTACGATACAAAGTGTATTGGTTTTTCGCGACTGACTGAAAATATATGTATGTGATAAAACAACACCCCACGCCATATGGTGAAGCATCTGTTGCGAAAACTAGTCGAAAATGCCAAATTAAAATGACATCAAATCTAATATTAATTAATTTCATCCCCTTTCATCTTTAAACTGTAGTTTATAGAGTTTCGATGGCATCAAGTTCTTAAATAAACATTGAAATTGATCTTCGTTAAATGTGTCTCTTGTTAAACACTCTACTTGAATACTTGGAAGTATGAAATTTCTTGAACAATAATGTCTGTGTTTTATATAACAGACTAATTATTAAACGCTGATATCTTTAAATCATGATGAATATTAAATTTAAATTTCTGTTTTACAAAAGTTAGTTTATTTAAGAAAAGATTAAGATTACAAAATTTATTTAACTAAATGAATCATCGATATTAAAGAAAATCTACTTTTATGATTAGAATGTCAATTTTATTTTTAATTAATAGTAAAATTAGTATTAAATACATATTTGTTGCAGAAGATGCCTCAAGCACTCACTTGTTCCTTCTTTTACGTATAATTCATTTGTAATTTTAAATGCGCGATTAAATTTATTTAAAAAACGGTTATGAATGCACTAGAAGTTTTCAAACTTTTAATTAAATTTTTAACACCGATAGAGATCACTTGACCTAAGTTGTTGGTACGATTTTTTTCTAGTGTTCTTTTAATGATAATTTGTGTTTTGTTCACTGAAGAATTGTTGAATTTTAGTTTTTAATTAATTGTCTTCATCTTCGATTACATCTTCACCTTGTCGTTTTTTTTAGAATTACTGTTCATTATTCCTTGTTAATGGTTACCTTTTTAACTGTTACTGTAAAAGTTTTTAAATTAGTTGGCTTATCATCTTTGTCGAAACCATTGTTAACTGATGAACTTTTGTCGTTTTATTAACGTCAACACTTGATTGAGGTTTAGCAGCTACTTTAACTCTTCATTCTTACTAGAGTCTTCTTTAAAACTACTTTTTTTAACTTTTCAAACTAGGAAGTATTTTTCCCAATTTTTAGTGTTTTCAGCGTTTTGACTTCTTCAGGCAAGGATTTTTAGGAAATGTTTACTTGATTCGTCACTTCAACAAACGTTGTAAATTCAACTACAAACCAATGTTGGTAAAATGAACGTGATACAAGCATATGACCCAACAGCTGATAACAATGATAGACACAATAATGAAAACTTTAGATAAGCATGAAATTACTATCCTTATGTGAGACATGAATGCGAAATAGTGCAAAGAAAAACAAGAGATGTAGTGGGTAAATACGGAATCGGAGAAAGAAATGAAAAAGATGATCTTCTAAGACAATATGCAATAGAAATGACTTGGTAGTTACTAATACACATTATAAACTACTAAATAGAAAACTATACACTTGAAATCCCCATAAAATTCCAAAAACCATATCGTCTGAAACCAAATAAACAAAGGCATTGACGAACAAGACAGACGGATAATAGAAAATTTGTACTACTATTAAAAAGTTTTTACAAAATAGAAGGTAAACTATCAGACAATATAGAAATAAAGAGAAGAGTAAGACAAGGTTGTGTTTTGTCACTATTACTTTTTAACATGTATTCTGAAGCAATCATGGAAGAAGCAATAGAGAAAGAAAAGATCAGAATCATAACAAATGGAACACCCATTAATAATCTCAGATATTTTAACGACACTATCCTGTTGGCCCAGAACTTTATACATTTTTAGAGAATAAAAAAGAATGTGAACACAATTAGCCAGGAATATGGACCGAAGATGATCCTAAGAAAAACAAAGTTTATGTTAATAACAAAAAAACACACAGCCCCTATACTGCTAATAGTAGAAAACGTCAGTATTGAGAGAATACAAAAGTACAAGTATTTAGGTAAATGGGTGAAAGAAACAGATGATTGTTCAACGGCAATTCAAAGCAGAATAGAGAATTCCCGGACGACTTTCATAAAAATGAATCAATTGTTCTCTAACAAATAAATTAACATTGAGTTGAAAGTGCGGATGCGGCGATACTACATATTCTCAGTTATACGATATAAAAGCAAAAATTTTGAAGAAAGAACTAGAGGTTTTTGAAATGTTGTTACATCAAAAAATACTCAGAGTATCTTAAACTGAAAGGAGAAGTAATGAAGAAGTGCTGATAAGAATGGACAAAGAAAAAGAAATAATGAGCACAATAAAATGAAAATGAAATGAAATACTTGGGACACATCATGAGTGGACAAAGATATCGATTGCTACAACTGATCATCCAATGTTAAATAACTGGTGAATGAAGCATTGGAAGAAGGAGAATGTTATGACTCAGAAACCTGTGGGAGTAGTTTAATTGTAATCCAGCTCGTCAGAACCGCAGTAAACAAGACCCAAATATGCTTGATGATAGTCAACCTCCAAAGAGAGACAGCACCATAAGAAGAAGAAGGAGATTTGTTTAGAGTTGTTGCAACTATCTTAGCAGTAGGGTTAATTTTTTCATCTTACTTACTGTTTTTTTTCGTTAGTTTTGTAAAAAGCGTACTAACAACAGTAATGGGTTTAGATTTAGTTAGTTTTTTTCTGTTACTTATATTCTAAAAATAATTCTTTAGAGCTGCTACCAGTTATTTTAATTGCTGCAACGGCAAACTTTGCAAGAATTTAAATCAGCTCCTCTTTCCTTATTTGGTGAAGTAGTTTTATTATTGCTTTTTGATCCACTATCACTGCTATTTTCAAAGTATCTAAGAACAAATATTTTTTTTTTATTTCGTTTTTTTCGATTTGGTGAGTTACAACGTCGTTTATTACATATAAACGCTTTGCTAACTAAAGAGTGTTTTTTTTTTGAAGGCATTTGCTAAATTTTTGTTATTTTTATGACAAAATTATACTGAACGAATTAATTAGCCTGCATTCATTTTCTAAACTGAGGGTACCAGAATGATATAAACTGCAGTTGAATGCTGTTTGCGTTTGGAATCTTCCACTCATATCAAATTTTCTTTTATATTTTGTCACAGAATAAGCAGATAACTAAGAATATACCGTGTGATTCAGTTTGGTGTTCGCAGACTTTCTTTATGTTTAGGAAGAAAATTGATAATTTTCTTAAATCCAAATGGTGTAGAGTTTAGCTGTAAGAATTCAAACGGTTTTATTTATGGTTTTGAAAATTATTGTGCTTTAAGGACTGCTGTTTTGATCTAATAAAATAGCATTTATTAAAAACAGTTTATTTTGTTAAATTGTGTTTTTTTTTGTATGGTTATGTACAAAATCGAAAAGATACTTTTATAAACATGAATACGACTCATTGAAACTTTTAATTTCAGGTACTACAAGTAGGTGGTGTCAATTGGGATTTCAAATATGAGGTGTGGGCTGCCTAAGAAGTGACTTGCCACCTGACTAATGTTTGATAATTCTGGTTATATAATGTTTGTGCCAAATGGTGTTTTCCCAACTTGTTTGTTTTAGAAAATATTTGCTTTGATAGTTTTATGGCACCCCGTACAAATATAAATATGTGTTTGTAGCCGTAATACTCTGCCATTCCAAGATTGTTAATATAACCGAGGACACACCGTTAATATGTGTTGGAATTTAATGATTGCTGATAGCCATAATAAAGCTTCCATTTGTTTGTGGCAAAACGTCGGCAAATACTATCCTTATAAAGGCAGTGTTTTATTAAATCTCCACATAATGAAGGTTCCTGTAAAAAACAAATTGTAAAATTAAAAATAATTTTAAAAAATAACATACAACTTCAGTAGTTACTGGCTGCTTCTTGCCACTAGTTTTTACAAACAAGAGGAAGTCGAGTCTGTGCATTAGTAGAAACAAGACGTCTTGTGCTTTAAGCTACCTTGAGTTCAATAATTAATTATAAATTACTTCTTTTTAGTCATCGCCATTTAAAGTAAAAAAAAATCAACTTGAACCAATGAATGATGAAAGTAGATACTATACCGATATTTCCACATGAACCTCCGGACAAAACTAAATTTTTGGAGGACAGAAATATTATGAACAAGAAAGCAAAGTTGACAATAAATCGTAAGCGATTCAGAAATCTTAATCTACCCGGACTGACAATTGATGGATTGTATAATGACGAAATTGCAAAATGCTACGCATTCTAATGATTTAGACATAGTAGAATTAACTAACATAAAAACGTCAATTGTGCAAATAAACATTACGAAAAAATGTTAACGAACCACAAAACGAGTGTGCCAGCTGCAACAAACCACATCAAGCAAACTACAAAAAATGGCTGGCTTACAAAGACAAAGAACGGGAGTAAAACCAAATTTGAAATAAAGAAAAATAAAATCGTTGCAAATAGAACAACATTGAAAACAACCCCAAAAACAAAAAATCATCGTACGTCTATAAAGTCGACAATGACCAAACCACCAAGAATAGATTTTTCAAATTTCTCGGAATGCTAAAAGAAACCAAGTGTAACAGGATTTTTTGTACGTCGCACAAATTTAGTGTGATTTTTGCTGGAGTTACTTGTGGCGCTGGTAGATGGCGGTCTTTGGTTCGTTTTACGGTACCTGTTGGTCACTTCCGTCCTAAGTCCGCTCTGTGATGTGTTGATCTTTGTATTGTTCTTATGCGCTCCGTTGTGGTGACGCTTAGGGTATGACTATTGATAGCAACAATTCCCATTGTTTCCGTCTAATATTTTAGCACATTTTAGCGTTTTCCGCATTCGATCACAGTAGTTTGGCGCGTGCATTTAGGCGGTAGTAGGTGACATTTTACCTGTTTTCTTTTAGACGAAATTACGGTTACAAGTTTATGAAGACGAGCTTTCGTAGCTACCTACTAGAATTATCGAAGGTACGATGTTTTACTTGTTTTCTTGCGCGTCGAAACCAGTTATAAATCGACCTTGGTCCCGCCGTTGATCTTAAACGCAAAATTAACCTACCGATTACTACATCGTAAATTTAGTGCGCCCAAAGAAAAAAACGGGTATTGCTACGTCAACCTGCTGCGATTTGTGTTTCTTTTACTTGTTCAAATTGTGTAAGTTGCTTTAGCAAAATAAACCCAACTAGTGACTTGTTTAGTGCGAGTATTTTATTGTAACCCATGAATACATTAATCGTTCTATCTCGCGGTAATGTAAATATCTTCTTTGATTATATGATAGTGGCACCGAAAAAGAGTATTGACAATAATTAAATAAGACGGTTCTTTTAGTATTCATACTCATATCTACGACTTACGCCTCACCGTACTCTAGTGAATAGCCGGGTGATACTAATTGTCCGTCGGATACAATCTTACTATCGGGTTCAATCAATTTTTCTCTTTCTTCTCTCTCTCTCTCTTTAATTTACATTCGTCGAGAATTACAAATTCGGTCTAAATTTTTTTTAATTTGTACGTTACACAAGTACAGAAAATTGGAAAAAATTTAAGAATTTATCAAAAATTCATATTAAAGTAACAGAAATTATTTGCAAGCATAAAAGTAAAGAATTAACAAAATTTCTTACAATTAAAAATTCAACAAAAACAAAACATCTGAGCAGAATTTCAAGACACATTCAGAATGAAATTGGAGAAATAGAAAACTGATCAAAAGATGGCGACTGACTGGAAATCCCAAAGTAAAATCGACGATAAAAATAAAACGTAACAAATACAATTAAAAGAGACAAACACCAGCATAAATTAGCTATATCATTAAAAAATATAATTCCCACTTAACGGACTCAATGAAAAAAAAGATTAAAACTTTTTGAAGGACTGCTGTTAAACTGACTCACTTTTCAATGTAATCTTTAGAGAAGGAAGGTTTGCTTTTGGAAGTAAAAAAACAACTACTATCCAGCTAGCTAAAGTAATATGAGACATCAGCAACGGATTCAACCCATGAATAAAAGCACCTGCAATAGCCATTAACATACAAAAAGCTTTTGACAAAGTTTGCCATTAAACTGGCTTATCAAAAAGATGTACTTCCTCCAACACTAAAATTAACAAATACCTACCTGGAAGCTAGAAGTTCGCAGTCAAAAAAGACAGTTATGTAGACCAACACAGACGCGTCAAAGGAGGAATATCAGAAAAAGAACGCACAATAGTGGCAGTATAAGCAGATAGTATAAGCAGACAACGTGCTCTACGATTCAAGATCGGGAACATTAACAGCTGCGGCAAAACGATTAAAAAAAGCAGACCAATATCTACTGTAACGTAAAAATCATAAATATGAAAGCTCCAAATTTACGGTGGCCCTGTCTAGCTCTTGGGCGTAAATATGGAACCAAAGGTTGCCGGCTTCTATACGAAGATTAAGCTTAAGGCCACCAAGCCTTGACTGGTTTAAACAAAAATTGGAGCGGCCACTTCCAACTGTAGCACACAAAACAACGAAGGAAACACAATGGGAAAATATAATGTACGTTCAACAATACCACAATTAATATACAGGGTGTCCTACCACTAACGGCACGGAGTTTCACGTCCACGTCTTTTTTATTTTGAATTCATTCAAACAGAATATCATATAGTTTGATAAGAAGTACAAACTGAAAATATTTTCAAATATATAGGTGGTTAAAAAACAAGTGACGCATCAAAGTTATATTGTTTCTAATGGAACACTTTGTATTTGACGACGATTTCGAATTTTACAAAAAAAATAAGGCCCAGTTTCTTCTAGAGTCCCTAAAGTTACCTATTACGGTTCTTTAGATATTTTGATTTTTAATAAATGTGAGATCTTTTAAAAAAACTATTCTCCGATGCAAGATAAAATCGAAGAAAAAAATTATTAGTTTTCAACTAATAACTTATCACTTCATCAACCACTAGAATAAAAATTTTGAAATACTTCACAGGGTGTTCGAAAATGTAAGTGCCATTATGAATATATTCAAAGTAGATTATCTTGCTTGTCTCAAAAAAAACATTCTGTATTTTGTTGGCCCATCTCATAAAGAAAATAATTCTCTTTTTATATGGTATTAGGGTTTACTTATACAAGTGCAGTAGTTTTGGGCTAATTACACTTTTATGATTATAAACAATGTATTTAAATTGAAATAAAATTTTCCAACACAATCTAGTATGTATGGATTGTTACAAGTGTGCTCAAAGATAAACAAACGAATGTGACATTAATGTTAATCATTGTTTTATGTTGATTGTTCTTACTTAAATCGGTACATAGTGTTGATATACCTATTTAAAAAATGAACCAGTAGGTACTCACTCCAAGAAAATATAGACATAGTATTGAAGAATGATTGGAAAATTGTCTTTTGGCATCAAGTACATAGGTACGTGTTCAAAAGACTATTACGAAGATTTTGTGCTACTGATAGTGTTCCGAACAAGAAGATAAAAAAAAAAAAAAGCCGATTACTGATGATACTTGATAATACTGAGAACGAGTTCAGTCTTCTATTGCCTGTCACGGAAAAACCAACTACCAGCACTAGAGAAATCTCCAATGAACTTGGATTAAGTCGAATGGGTGTATCTCGAATCCTTAAAAAGAACAGATATTATCCATATTGTATACAGATGCTACAACACCGATGTGAGAGAGATTTCATTACCCGTTTTGATTTTTCGTTGTAGGTTCTCGACGTTATTGGAAATGATCCTGAATTTTTTAAATACGTATTATTTACAGACGAATCAACTTTTCATAACGACGAATTAGTAAACAGACATAATTTCTATTATTATGACACAAAATCGGCAACAACAATGGAGCATCAACGGATGGAGAGGTATTATAGACAATCATGTTATAGGACCGTAATTCTTTGATGGGACATTAAATGGAAGAATAATTTTGTATTTTCTGCAGAGAGATATCTGGTTACTCCTCGAGAATAGACCATCTCAACAGAAATTTTAGAAATAAATGGATAGGCAGAGAGAGTGAACACAACTGGCCTGCTAGATTCCTAGATTTGACCCTTATTGATTTTTTTCAATGGAGTTATATTAAAAATATAGTATACAATTCGCCATCTACCACTCCAGAAGAAATAAAAATAAGAATCGCTTTTGCCTCCATCTCACCGAACATTCTCATTGAATGTAAGAAAAGCATTTGAAAATTGAATTGTTCTTTGTATTGAACAATATGAGAAACATATAGATCATTTTTTATAATTTTTATTTCTAGTTTGTTTATTATTTATTGTTTTTTAATAATTTGATGTTTAGTGCGTTTGATATTTAGTTAATTTTATGTTCGATTTTGTTAATTACATATTAAAATTTGGTAATCACATTCATTCTTTCTCATCTCACTTCAATTTGTTGAACCTACAAAAAAATTAAATTATAGGCAACTGAATTAAGTGGGAAAAATCCTTTCAATGTAAATACATAGTTTATAATCATAAAAGTGTGATTAGCTCAAAAACTACTGCACTTGGATAATGGAACTCTAGTACTATATGAAAGAGAATTATTATCTCTTTAAATGAGCCAACAAAATACAGGGTGTTCTATTTGACATAAACAAGATAATCTAATTTGAATGTATTCATAATGGCACTTAGATTTTTAAACGCTCTGTAAAGTATTCCAAAATTTTTACTCAAGTGGTTGATGAAGTGATGAGTTAATAGTTAAAACCAATGAGTTTTTTCTTCAATTTTATCTTGCATTGGAAAATAATTTTTTTAAGAAGATCTCACATTCATCGAAAAATCAAAATATCTGAAAAACCGTAACAGGTAAATAAAGGATACTTGAAGAAACTGGTTTTTATTTTTTCCATAGAAATTGAAATTGTCGTCAAATATAGGGTGTTTTATAAGAAAAACATAACTTTGATACCTCACTCGTTTTTGAACCACCTTTTATATTTAAAAATATTTTAGTTTGTAGCCCTTATTAACCTACATGATATTATTCCGTTCAAATACATTTGAAATTAAAAAAGACGTGAACGTAAAACTCCGCGCCGTTAGTGGTGGGACACCCTGTATATTTACAAATAAAATAATAATCAGATCCCAAATGTAATAAATGTACCAGGAAAAAATAACTAGGCTGTTGACTCTGATTCAGAAATTATTCATACAAACAAAATAATAAAATAATAGGCTGTTTGTGGCAACCCTAACTACACGCAAGTAAGACCTTAACGTGCCGCTAAAACCAAATTAACGTTAACAAAAGTTAAAAAAGTTTGGGTAGATAAATTGCGGAAATTTCTTCCCGAAAAAGTTAGGTATATTACCTTTGTAACGAGTAACTGTAGTAATAATTCATAAATAAATAAATTCACAGCTGCTTAGTTTTTGTGCTTACGAAAAATTTGAGTTGGTAGCACTGTCCTGTCGATTGCTTGACAATTTGCTTTGCGTTGTCAAGTAATACCAACCTAACAAAAATTTCCCTACCCCTCGGAAACTAAAAAACACCGCGGTGCAGGAAATTGAACTTTCCGTGCATCGAGAATAACCGCACAATAAGTACTCTTACGCTATGATTACAAAAAAATTATTAGCGTTGCAGCTAAACGCGATCGAAAATATTCAATTATTATATTTATAAATTTGAACATACAATTCGATCTACATTTATCGATTTTACAAAAGTTTACGATGCTTATATACAAGATTCTATACAATTTATTGCTTAACTTAAGACCCTCTAACTGATGACACCGAGTGAAACTCAATTTCCAGGTAGCACGCAGCGTTAGGCAACATATGTGGATGACCCCGGATATTCTAATCAGATGAAACCAAACCAGAGGATGATTCTACGCTCTATTATATAAAGGAGGTGTCTCTCTAAAAACAAAATTAGAATGTATAAAACTCACTTCCGGTCAAAAGTTACGAACACTACAACCAAAGAATACTCTCACATTCAAATACGGAAGCAGTAAACTTAAACCATTCCAGTGTAACATAACAGAAAGCGTGTTACGAGTCCTCTGGTTTGTCAAAAACCAAACCCTACTACACCACAGGTACAGGTATTGTAAGAAAAATTTTGAAAATTTTATAATCTTATAGAGTTTGTCATGGTATTTTTTTAACTAAGCAAGCTAATAAATCTACAAAAAATGCATCTTCAATCGATCAGTTTTTGATGTCCTTAAAAATGACAATGAAACGTTACCTGCCGCTGTCTATTGCGAATTTAAGTTAGAGGTTCTGAACGTTTTCAATATGAAATTATGGGATCTTATTATAAATATATGTGTTTAATTTTTAATTATATTTTTGTAATAAAGGTGTAAATTGGTAGAACAATAATTAATTTTTATTTTAAACAGTAAAGAAAACACTTGTCAATTGACAAAGAGAAATGCGATTTCTGTTAGCCTTTGCCGACAACAAGAATATAAAGTGCCGAGTGCCGAGAAACATTTTAGACAGACACAAAGACACGTACTAATTCTGCAGTTTGATATACTTGGTAACGGTAGTTGCCTGACTGTCTGACCAAGGCATATTCGATTGGTGTATGTCGGTATTAGGTAGGAACATACGTTGGTTTCTGTGTGACTGCAGCTTTAATATGCGGTTACGAGTTTACGGTGTACATTATAGGTAACTGCTGCGTATGCAAAGTCATCCAGGTACTATCTTCCAGTCTTGCATTTCCTTGGTGTACATGTTAAAAATCAAGAAATTTTACCAGTTGAAAACTGCTCAAATTTGTTTTCCTGATAACAGATTTTAATGAATGGAGAATGCAACCTTCTTTTTTTTAATTTTGTCCTGTTGTTTGCATTTCAGAATACAATTTTAAAGATTTGGATTTAAGGAGTAGTTACTAGAATATTTATTTGTTCCAGTATTAGGTATCTATTTTATCCATATTGTTTGTTATAATTTGTATGTGCTCTGGTTGTGCTCCAATTTAAATCCTTTACTGGAGCTCATACAAGTCTGTGTTGATATTTCTTAGGTCTTAGTGGTTCGAGTCGTTATGGTAAAAATTATTTACTTATTTTATATTTTAATTTAAATTGTGCAAAGTGTACTTCTTTTTGCTTGGCGCCGTCAAATCTAGTCAGAGCAATTTTTTTTGTGTGTAGGAGTTATTTTATTAATTATATATTTGAGTTTTGAAAACGAATGTATATGAATTGTAATTTTCTTGTATTAATTGTAATCATAATTTAATTATTTCCATGCGGTTTGAATAAATTAATACCAATTGTTTTAATTTTACAAGTTTCAAGTTATAAACTAAATGTTGTATAAAATAAATATAAATTTGAAATATAATAATTGAAGTGTTTGTATAAGCCTGTCTAGAGAGTATCGCACAGAATCCAAAGCTTTTTAAGAACTACATTTTAAATAAAAGAACAGCATTAAACTTGATTAAAAATTTTATATAAACAACATCAAAACTTTATATTCCTTAAACGTCGTAGTATCGAGTTTCAATTTTATTAAAAATTCATTATTAAATAGATTTAAAAGCTTTGTTACATAAAAAAACAGGCTTTATTGTACGTCTCAAATTTTACTCTCATGCAAGCAAATCCGTCTTTCAAAGGACATCAACATATAGAATCAAATTTCTTTGTGTAGGGTGACATGTAAAGATAAGAAAACAAAAACCAAAATTGAATTCGGTATCAAATGTAACGGAAAATTACATAAAATTTTATTTCATATAAACTTAAACAAAACGGAAATAAAATCTTGTACTATACTCCTGTGAAGATATTTCGAAAATATTAATAATTTATATTAAGAGCTTATATGCACTTAACTGGTACACACTCATTAATGTTATAAAAATGAGTTTGCTGACACAAAGTTAAATATTACGAAAAATCCATAAGTTTTACTCATATTTAATGTAAATTCGATAGGAATTATAAAACCACAATTTCAAATAAAATAGGAAAATTAAGATGCCATTAGAAAATAGGAAGTAGTTTCAACTCGAAGTCTTTAGAAGTCAACAATATATCTGTAACACGAGAACCTGAAAGCATGACAAACACTAATACGCATTAAGTGATTTCCAAGGCCTGTAACAATATTACATAGTAATTGAAACACTAGATGCCGCTTTTAGCATCTTCCTAAACTACGTCATGTACAAAAATGAGCAAAATTTCGCGCAAGTGTATAAAGTATTTAAATCTATCTTTTCTGTACACAAAGGTGACAATGTCCATTTGTTCGTATGAATCACAACTGATTCATCCGGAAGAAAATTAAAGGAAAGGGAGATTATATACATCAAATTTCCTTTGCAACACCCCTACTTTTAGTGAGTGAGTATGGTTTAATGTTGCACTTGCTAAAACTACCCTCTCTAAAGCATCTGTTTATGGTTCGTTTAATGATCTTTAACATGTGAAAAGAGGGATGAAACGATAATTTACTAAGTGGTAAAATACACAGAAACCGCTACTTTATATTCGATATTAGAAAACTTGACTTATTTGGAGATAAAAAACCGAACCTATTAATCAACATGCTCAATTATACCACCACTGTTTGAATCGTCTGGTTATTTTTATGGTATTAGTTAAGCTATTAAAGATATATTAATGACTGCACGTTTTTTTTAATTCCCCCCCATCGCTAAATCAATTGCATATTTAACGCAATAAAAATCCAAAAGAAAAGCCACTAGAGAAAAATGTTATTATAAAAGCGTAATAAAAGTTAAAATAAATTAAATACCGTTTCACGTAATTCCAACAAAAAATTGACAATAATTTAATTAACTTTATTTCAATTACCATTTAATTATTTAAATCAAATTAAATTATTTTCTCATTAATCAATCCTTTCAAGTTGAAAACTTTTCAAATTTAATCAAAACGAAATTGTGACAAATTAATTTAGAAGAAATCACGTAAAGCTCGCAATCACTAATTTCTTTTTAAACTGTGTTAATACATCTGTTTGTACAATTACATGACAGAAACAATTAAATAAGTTTGATGTTTTACAAATTTATTTTATCATTTGATCAACTAATTTTTTGCAACATTAAATGTTTTAATAAATGAATGTATTGGATGTTGCACGAAGTAGGAATCGACTTCTTACATTCTGTAAGAAACTGTCTTGTTTGTACCTGCTCTTGATTTAAATTAATAGTAACTAAATTATGGCAGGTAGTTGGCCATCATAAATCAAATTACAATGAACAGTGTTTGTGAAACTAGTTGCTATTTTGAATAATAATTATTTTAGGGCATGACACAATTATCGTACGACTTCATAGAATTTCAAGTTTTCCGCTACGATTATTCAACCTAGTGCAATAAATTCGGTTTAAAACTAAAAATAGTACTCGAAAAATCTTCTTGTTAATGAATTGGAAGTAATAGAGAACGTAAACATAAAAACAAGCACGAAACTAAGATTTTTTATTGTATTTTCTTCTTTTAATATCACGTACACTTTACAAGAATATCTTGTACATAGACCTTTTTAGAAAATGTTATGCAAACGATACCTCAGTGAAACGGAATGGAAAATTATACTTCAGCTTCTAAAAGTATCCCATTTGGGAATCCGTGCTTTTGCATTCAACTTTAGCATCAAACCTTAATGCTGCATGACTCGGAGGTTTAATTTTAAGCTTTAATTTAAAAAAAAATTGAGAATAGAAAATCCATAGAATTTTTATTAGTTATGGGCGTATGTTAATGAAAATTTATGAGTACTTACTTAAACGTTATAGCACCACTAAATTTGTTAAACTGTCTATTTTATACTTAAACTCGTAAAATTCGTATAAAAATTAAGTGTAACGACGCTCATTTTTATTACGAGATGATGAATTCACTGTTTATGTAAATAATAGTGTTAAGAATTTTGAATATTTATAGTCGATAACAATTATCTGTTGAATGTAAAAGTATAAGAAAGCTGTTATGTGACAGATAAAATATTGCTGCTGTGTTGCTGGCTACCGCCCTTTGTATAAATCAAAGAAACTAGAACAAGCAAGCAGTAGCAAATACTTCAGTACATTTTCTATAAATATCAATTCTGTTTAGGACCGCATTCTTTCGAATTGATATTTATACTTTTTACATGAACATTTACCTGACAACAAAGAATTGTTTCCGCGCCTTTTAAAATGTTCCTCTTTGTTGTCATTTGTCTCTAACGTAATGTATTATTTGCAATTTATTATTAAGGAGAATGTATAGATTTTCTTAAACGCGTTTAACGTTACTTAAGTTAATTCTTGGACATGATATTTAATGTCTATTTGACTTGTAGTAGTCACGTAGGTAAACGATTTTTACAGTTTTAACTTGGAAACCAAAAATTTTTTTTTGTAAAGAGTTTGAAATTAATTTTGAAATTTAATTTTAAACTTTTATTAATAATCTAAGAAAACTAATATATTTCACAATTTTTCAACTAACTATGCAACCAACAATACACTTATCAGATGGAATAATAAATCGAACACCAGATACAACCAAAATGAAAAATTTTAACATCCCTCTACCAACTAACTACAACTACAAAAAAGATCCAGAAGAACCACGAAAAACCCCCCAAAAAATAGAAGTAAAAATTGTAATGGTAAGCAAAAGAATCAATTTCATGCCCATCTGTAAAAAACATAACATTTCTCCTAAATTTTTAAAAACAAATATTAGATATAAAAAATAAACATAATAAAAATAAATTCAAAACCATTTTAGACAAATTTAAGAACTCAATAATTAAGATCATTATTAAAGATTATTCACCATTCAAATTATTTAAAACAAAAATTAATAAATTTTAGAAACGAAATTAAAAACAAACTTTCAATTTATAGCATTCTAACATTTTTCAAAATAAACATCCCAAAAATTAACAGATTAAATCTAGAAATCAAAAATAGACACACTAATAAAATCAATAAAATGATAAAAAAACTTAATATTTCAAACTTTACACAATCAAAAAAAAATTTTTATTGATAATTTAAGCAAACAAATAATTCCCAATGATTTAACTGAAATTCTACAACTAGGACCTACATATAATATCTTTGATCACAATAAACCATTCCTTTTAATAATTTCATTACAAATATTGAAAATAAAATTATGCATTTTGACGATAATCAACAAAACACAATTAGAAACAAAAATTTCAAAAATACTAATAAATACAAAATCCTTCCTCCAAAAGTACATCTTGTAAATCAAACTTTTTTCAAAAAAATTAAAAATACAAAAAATTTTCTTAACAATAACAAAAAAAATGTGTTGCTGTTAGAAGCAGATAAAACACAAAAAACTTTAATCATGCAAAAATCGGAATACAGTAATAAAATGTTGCAATTATTAAATGATAATATGCCATATAAAAATTTAAAAATTCTACTTTATTAATTAAAAAAAAAATGATTTGTGACGGTATTATTTCGCAAATAATTGATTTATAGACCAATTTCTCCCTACAGTATAGACAGCCGTGTTTACACTCATGCGTTTGAATATAAATTTTTGTATTGAAAAATCTTCTGAGGATTTTAGTTATTTAAAATTGCCCGTTCCGACAATTTATCTTTATTTGCTCTCAAAAGTTATACCTTATTTCCTATTTGCTAACCGTCGTGAAAAGGTGTACAATGTTGTCTAAAAATCGAGCAATTAGACATGTACTTTGTAGTATCGATTGAAGTAAAATCATCCCACTCGAATTAGGGAATAAGTCTTCGACTACTGTTTTTTTTTACTGTCCTTTGTTTTAATAATAGTATATTCTGTAACAAGTTTGGAATATGGCTTATTGCGCACGAGTGGAATGTTTGTCGGTTACATGAGTGCGGAATAACCATTCCAAACGTGTTGCAGACTATACTTTTTCTACGACAGAGAAAGTGTACATCAATAATCAAATGTTAAACACTTTACAATAGTGTTAGTTTCGTTCTCTATTTTAAGTTGGTACCTTTTATTTGTGGTGGTAGTTACTAACTTTGGAAATTAGGTTGAGGTTGGAAAAAACAATGCTTTTTATTTGCGTTTTATCAATTAACAATAACACAGCTAATAGTGTTTAGTTAGTTTAGTTTTTTAGTTATTATTTTATTACAAACGTTTATTAAATAAATTTACTTGTGTACGAAATTACAACTTTCGGTAAGTATTATGATTAAAAATTACTGCTTATTTAAGTTTAATCTAATTGCAGATAATTGATGCGATAAATAATTGAATTGGTTTCTCCGGAAGCATTGTACCCTAGAGAAATAAACAAATTTATGTGTGGCATCTGATTGCATTCCTGCAAGATGCGTTGGCAGATTTGAAACATTGTTTCATACATTGTGTGTCTAATAATTTATGTGTATTTAAACAAATACTTGAGGAGATGCGTAATTTATATTTATGTGCAAAGTAAATGCTTGCTTTACTTGCAGGATAGAATAATCTTTCGATAAAGTCGATAACTTTCTTTTCAAAGTTTAATTCATCAATACCTCGAAAATAATAAAACAACCAACTCATTGACAGAAATCTTCATTAACAAGTTGTAAACCACATTAGCTAATTAGAAAAGAATAAATTTATTTGAAATCTGTAGAAAACTTTGTACGTCAGTGTATTTCTGTAAATAAAATTAGCCTGCGATACATATCTAAGTTATGCATTAACATTTTAATAAATTGAAAGAAGAAATAAGTACAAAACCTTTTTATTCCGTAAAGTGAAGATAATTTCTGCATGTTTAAAGACAAACCACCTTGGTTTTAAAACTCTGCAATTAAAAGTAATTATTTTACATTTGGATACCTACGTTCAATCTGGTGTAAGAGGGCATTACTTGTCTAACTTCGAAAACTTTGTATGTGTTAACATGGCTGTAAATGTGTGGTGTATCTGCGTTAACATCACCATTGTTGTCTTTAATTGTGGGTCCATTATATTTCATAAATGCTTCATCGCAATACCAATATTTTCATCGATGACATAAAAAGCATTTCAAATTTTTAACCACAACAACAATAAAGATGAACTTTGACTTACTAATGGTAGTGAACAACACATTAACTTAATAAGTTAAACACTCTGTCTTACATTACATATTATAGTTCTATTGTTCATAATCTTGGTAACAAAGATGTTTGTTTAATCTTTGTCATATAGAAAAGCATAGGTTCGTAGTATGTTCATTGCGATACTTCCATCAGCGAATGAAAATTTGACAATAACTAAAACATATTTTGTATTTGTATGGTTACAATAAACTTGTATTTTTTAATTGAATCGAACCACTCTGGTATATAGGTACCTACTGACAGATTACACTTTTAAACAACATTCAAAATATTTGGAGGTTACATTCTTTGGAAGTTAATTTTACGTTTATATGTCTTTAAAAATGAGTTATACTAGAAATTAAAAATTAAATTGTATCATTTATACCCGATATTACTACAATTAAGCATCGTTAATGAAATTTTTGTAATAATTGTCCCCAAACGCAACCTTTTGTTAACAGTCACGAGATGGTCGTACCTGTGCTCATTCCCTAACAAGTGCGAGATTATTCTCGCACGGTGTTTTGAATCTAACTATTCTGTAATTGAAAAGTAATCCAGAATGTTAGTATTCTAGAATAGGAATATTTTCTATCACGGATTCTATCAATTTCATACACCTTTTTTTTTGTTTTTTTCTTTGGCTTCTTCTGCTGGTCACTTTAGACGTTTTTAATTAACCAATGGATTCTTAATTATGGTTATGCTGCCAAAGATAATAATCCGAAAATTGTAAAATACCGAAGTGGGTCTGGTATTTTCACTAACGTTGGAGTTTCAACCTACTTTGGAACCTCTTTTGGTCAAGGATACCACCCAAAAATAAGCCTGTTATCAGGTTCTTGCTAAGCAGCCCAGCAACTTGTATCAACGGAGTCCATTTTGGTGATTTATTTTCTTTATTGGATAATAACATACTAGATTTGGATACGAAAGCTGTCACATCTGTCGAACACCGAAGACTTCCTATTTCTACAAGCTAAGTTAATTCTTTTATGCATGTCATTCTTAAATTTTGTCGCGTTTTATGTATACGTACCGCGGCCGTGAGTTTAGCAACGTATCTTTTTGTCGTTGTATAGATAATTTCGTAAACTAGAAAGATCTTTTAAGTACCTGATTAATTTTGTGCTCTTTTAACTTATTTGAATAATCGGGCAAAGTCCGATAGTCTTCGTAATTGTTGTCAAATACATTCCAAACAATATTTGCACGTAAACTCGGTGAATCGCTTGCATGGAATAAACGGTGCTACGACTTTGAAAAGTTTATAATACGCTAACCCATTTGGGGGCGTTTGTATCTCGAATTATTACTTGTGTCTTAACTCGCTTTTGTGAATTATTATTATTTTATAACTATATGTTGCTATTAATTCTAAATGATATTATCTATTGGTGTGTCTATGTATTTCTATGTGTTGTAATTGAAGTCTAGTCACTATAGTAATATACATACATATATATCTATCATCGTACGGTTTGTTTCAGTGTCTACGAGTTTCTAGTGGCTCTAGCATATCTCTTATATGCAATCCTTGTGTGGAAGCCTTCATTCTAACGTTTCTCCATATGCCCACGACCACACCCGACTAAGAGGAGCGGCTGGCAAAGTCTTCTAGCACTGCTGTATTTTTTAAAAAATTATTAAATATTAACGCAATAGACAATAATACTTATAAAAAACTAATTTCTAATAATGAAAGTGTTCCAAAAATTTATGGGTTACCAAAACTGCATAAAACTAATATCCCATCAAGACCTATAGTTGCATCTTAAAATAGCCCAAATTATAAAATATCAAAATATATAACATATTAACAAATATTACAACCAAAAACAAAAAATAGTTTAAAAGATCATAAAAAATATAACTGTTCCACCTAATTTTACAATTTTTTCATTGGACGTTGTTTCATTGTATACTAATATACCATTACAGTTTGCTATTGAGTTCTATACATTTTTATTAGAACAAAATTAAAAAAACGTACTAAAATTCTAAAAAAGTATTCATAGAAATAATAATCTTTATACTTGATTCAAGTTACTTTATACAGGGTGCGGCAGATAAACGGCCAAAGAGAAATATCTCGAGAACTAAAATTATCTGAATTATGAAAATTGGTATAAAAAGGTTTTGAATAATGAACTATTTAATGAAAATATTGCCGTTACCATTCCACTTCAGGTTACACCAGAAATTGCACATAACTTTGTAATTTTAATAAAAAACTCTATATATTTTTTCAATTTTAAAATGTTCACGTTATTCTGAACATTATATGATAATATTTTTCTATACTTATTTTAAACCGTTTTTGTGTTATAAGGTTTTTATATAAAAATTACACTTTTACCATGTACACTCATGAAATTTAAAACTTGGACACCACAATTTCTGTAAACAAAGTTTGCACATTGTGAAACGGGCTTAAGGGTATCATTTACAATTCTAACAGCAGGTAGGCTCAGCAGGGGCTATCTTATAGAAGGACTGTAGAATGAATCATTACACTAAGCACACGTTTATTCCCATCTCCATTAATCTTTTTGTGCAGTTATACGGCATTTCGGAAAATGTGTATCTGCTATAGCCCTAAGTATGTAGCAAATGGTTGTTTTGTTACGTAATGAAACAACTCGAGATCTTGAGCACGTGTAGATACTTTAGGTCTACCACTTCCGATGGCTCTTTCCAAAGTGTGTTCAAGATTCCATTTAACTCGGTAATGCCCTACGGTGCTTTTTGGTATATCTAACATACGTGAAATTTCACGCACGCTACGGCGCGCCATTAATTCCGAAACAATCCGCTCTTTCAAATCAGCACCGAGATGAGGTGGCGTTTTCACAACACTTGAAATTTTAAACTTAAATGGAATTCACAATCAGGACTTGCGAATCTGTTCTAAAATTTGTACGTAGCACCGTCCAAATTAATGTTCCGATTGCCGTTCGGTTCGTTGTTCTGTTTATTCCTCGGTTTGTTGTTCAGGTGTGTACGAAGCTTTGCAATAAGCATATTAATATGAACTATATCTTATGAAAGGAGAGTTATGTAACTATAATTAACGACTTAACGTTACGTTAGTAGATTCCATTTACTATTTACACATATTTTCTTGGAACATTCGATAATTAACTATCGGGATATGATGACCCTATACTTCGCAGGTTGTGCGCAACTGGATACAAGCAAATAACTTGGAGCTTACCCTGGCCAAAAAAAGCCCAGATTTTAACATTATCGAAAATGTTTGGGCTCGAATACTTGCCAAATTTTATACCAGTAAACCGTAATGCACTAATTGCAGCCATTGATACCGCATGGGAAACGATTAATATTAATTATATTGATACCTTGATAGCGTCAATGAGCAGACGCCTCCAAGAATGTATCAATAATAATGGAGGTCACACCCATTATTGATTTCTTATATTTATTTATATAGTAATACCTTTATTTAAAAAAAACGTTTTCATTTAATTTTAAACTATAACTTGGTATCTTAATTATAATTATGTAATAAATTCTTGTCAAAAACTAAATATATACGTTGACAATAAGAATTGCCTTAGTTTTTATTTTCACTTTTTATATTAACTACAGAAAAAATGAAACGTCATAAAATATACATTTTGTAAGGACTAAATATTATGAATAGAGAGTTTAATGATTTTTTTTAATAACTTACAATAATTAGTAGGTTAGATTTATTTAAAAATAAGTAATAATCAGTCAACCCAAATAACCATGTTTAGTTTTTTGATTTAATTTAAAAGTTATTGCTTGTAGACGTTTTTTAAATCAAAATTATTTCTAATTTTATTTTGTAAACATTTCCTAAACAAAATTTTGATTCGATAATTAATCGAGCTATGGTGTTTAATTAGCGATACCTTCAAATATATTCTTTAAAGAAAAAATTAAGTAAGCAACGTAAATTACCTATTTTCTAAAACGTGCTTAGTGTAATGATTCATTCTACAGTCCTTCTATAAGATAACCCCTGCTGAGACTACCTGCTGTTAGAATTGTAAATGATACCCTTAAGCCCGCTTTACAATGTGCAAACTTTTGTTTACAGAAATTGTGGTGTCCAAGTTTTAAATTTCATGAGTGTACATAAAATTCAATATCTTTTTTAGGAACTATTTACCACATACCGCTTTATCGTTTACACTGTGAAGTTACCTTTTTTATTATACAGGGTGATGTCAAAGTTGAAATAAAAACGGAATCCGTAATCACAGCGTAATTCCCTTTTTGGAAATGGGACACCCTGTATGTGATTCATTAGTTTAGAACAATACGTTGCCTACTATCGGTATGTATTACTATTCTCTATACCTATCTCTTGCAGTTTTCAAATAAATCACCTTTATACATTTTTGTCACAAAAATTTATTTATTAAGTCGCCTGTGGAATATTCTGACAAATGTCAGTCATTGTTAATGTTTAGTAGTAACCTTGTTGTATGCCGTTGGGTGACAGGTATAATAATAATTTGCTTTTAATTTTCTTTGCAATATAATAATGGCACATTTAGGATATAGATTTTGACAGCACCCTGTATAATAAAAAAAGTAACTTCACAGTGTAAACGATAAAACGGTATGTAGTAAATAGTTTCTAATGAATTTAAACATTTATTCAAATTACATTAGAGGATATTGAATTTTATGTACATGGTAAAAAAGTGTAAATTTCATATAAAAAACCTTATAACTCAAAAACGGTTCAAAATAGGTATAGAAAAGTGTTAACAAAAATGTTCAAAATAACGTGAAAATTTCTAAAATTAAAGAATATATAGGGTCTTTCATTAAAAATTACAAAGTTATGTCCAATTTTCGGTATAACCTGAAATAGAATGGTGACGACAATATTTTCATTAAATAGCTCATTATTCAAAAATAAAAATTTTTTTAAATTTTTCAAATATTTTTTTAAATTAAAATTTTTTTATTTTTTAAAAAATATTTTTTTTAAAAAAAATTTTTAATTTTTAAATTAAATTTTTTTTATTTAAAAAAAAAATATTTAAATAAAAAAAAAAAAAAAAAAAAAAAATATTATATAATTTTTTTTTATAAAAATTATATTTATTAAAATTTAAAAAAAATAAATAAAAATAAAAATTATTTAAATAAAAAAAAAAAAAAATTAAAAAAAAAAAAAAAAAAAAAAAAAATAAATTAAAAAATTAAATTTTAAATATTAAAAAAAAAAAAAAAATAAAAAAAAAAAAAAAAAAAAAAAATATAAAAAAAAAAATTAATTAAAATTTTTTTATTTTTTATTTAATAAAAATAAAAAAATAAAATTAATTTTTTTATTTTTTAAAAAAATTAATATTTTTATAAAAATAAAAAATAAAATTTAAAAAAAAAAAAAAAAAAATAAAAAAAAATAAAAAAAAAAAAAAAAAAAAAAAAAAAAAAAAAAAAAAAATAAAAAATTTAATAAATTTAAAAAAAATAAAATAAAAAAAATTTTAAATATATAATAAAAAAAAAAAAAAATTTAAAAAAAAATAAAAAAAAAAATAAAAAAAATTTTAATTAAAATAAAAAAAAAAATTTATTAATTAATAAAATAAATTAAAAAAAAAAAAAAAAATAAAAAAAAAAATTATTTAAAAAAAAAAAAAAAAAAAAAAAAAAATAAAAAAAATTTTTTATTAAAAAAAAAAATAAAAAATAAATTTTAAAAAAAAAAATTTATTATAAAAAAAAAAAAATTAAAAAAATAATAAAAAATAATATATACAGGGTGTTTCCTAAGTAATCTAAAATATTATATGGGGCGCTTCGTCACTCAATTTTAAGACGAAAAGTTCATATAAACATGTGTGATAAGTCTTGTCGTTAATGAGATACAGGGTGTTTTATTATTTTATTAAAAGCAACAACATGTGTTAAACATAAAGGAAAAATAGTATATTTCAGAGCATGTGTTCAAAATGTCCACCTGCAGCTAAAATGCAAGCATCTGCTCGATGTCTAATTGATTGCCGAATACGTTCGAAGATACCAGGATTGTTACGAATAACATTACAGCCTTGTATGATACGATTTTGAAGATCTTGTACGTTTAATATCGGGGTTGTGTAAATGAGCGATTTTAAATATCCCCACACACAAAAATCCAGAGGATTATGTCCCGGTGATCTAGGGGCCACGGGTGTGGAGATCCTCGTCCGATCCAATGGTCTGGAAAAACGTTATTTAAAAACTCGCGAACAATCACTGAAAATGTGGAGGAGCTCCATCATGCATGAACCACATGCGCCTTCTAATAATAAGAGGTACATCTTCTAAAAGAACTGTAAGTTCATTTTCTAGAAAATGAAGGTATGTCTCACCGGTCAACCGTGCAGGAAGGAAAAATGGTCCTATTAAATAATCTTCGATGATGCCAAGCCAAACATTGACCGAAAATGTTTGTTGAAATCGTTTTACAATTATGGCATGTGGATTTACATCTGCCCATATGTGGTCATTATGAAAATTCATAATGCCATGTCTTGAAAAGTTGGCTTCATCCGTAAACAGAATATCGGCAGCAAAATTGGGATTGTTTGCTATTTTATTTAAAATCCATTGGCAATACTGTATGCGAAGCGGATAGTCAGTAGGTAGCAAATGTTGTACACGTTGAACGTGATATGGATACAATAAGTTATCTTTTAAAATTTTCCAAACAGTTCTGTTACCAACATTTAGTTCATCAGCAATTTTTCTGGTACTCGTTTCTGGATGTTGATCAATCACTTGAAGAATCTGGTTTTCCAATTGTGGAGTTCTCACAGTTCTGGGTCGTCCAATAATATTCTTTGATTTGGCAAAAGTTCCAGTTTCTTGTAAACGAATATGTAGCTTAGTAAACGTATCTGAACATGGTAAACGATTATTAGGATAACGCTGGGCATACATACGTCTAGCCTCTAAGGCATTACCATTCGCTAATCCATACAAAAAGTGCATATTAGCCATTTCGGCATTAGTAAACACAGGCATCGTTGTTAACTTAACACAAAAAGATCGTATTATTAACAATTTATTGTTCGTTGTTTGCGTTAGTTTTTAGGTTTGACACAGTTGTCAACGTTATTCCAAAGGCCACTTAGAATAAGCATGTTTTTCGAAAACCAGTAGCGTCACCAGGAAAAATTAATTTCAAATACAATCAGAGCTGATTTATTATAAACAATTTAACACCCTGTATCTCATTAACGACAAGACTTATCACACATGTTTATATGAACTTTTCGTCTTAAAATTGAGTAACGAAACGCCCCATATAATATTTTAGATTACTTAGGAAACACCCTGTATATAATAATATGCCCAAAAAAAAAAAAAAACAAATCTATAAAAATAAACACAACTCAAAAAAATAACTCGTCGCTATTTTTATCTTTTGAATAAAAAAAAAAAACCAAAAATAAGTGTAAAAAGTAAGAGGTGTCAGATGTATTCTACCTTCCAATAACATTGTGTAATTTAATATTACAATTGTTTAAACTATTTATCAAATAAATTTTTTTAGTTGTATGTTTTTCACCATTTCAAAATAACCAAAAATTTTTTTTAGCAAATGCATATCTATTAAATTTGATATGTTTTGCAATTATTAAACAAGTTACATACGTCTTGAACCTGTGTTTTTCAATTTAAAGGGCTGTATACATTTACCCTATGAAAATATTCAACTACTCAAAAAGTAGGGGTAAATGGAAACATTCAATTTCGTTCCTATGCTGGGATTTTTCTAGGTATAAATACAAACAGACGTTATCAAGCGACGGTAGCACTAGATTTGGCTGAATTAAATGTATGTTTACAAATATTTTCCGGATCAGGAAGCACAACTTCAATCATTTCAAGTTCAATCGATAAAATGTCATTTGGTTGTTTAACAAACTCTGTGCAGTATATCGCCTAAATCCACCACCTTCAATATTGCTATTGTCGTCATCCACCTTGCGTACATAACAGACATATTTGTAATAAGTGGATTTTCTGGATCTTCCACAAAACTTTACTAACAACAAATTAATATATTCCTTGCTGAATTAGAGACCAATCCGACATCTTCTTCTCTACTTCATTACAATTTTGAACTTTTTCAACCCAATCATTTTCATTTATTTCGTTACTAGAATCATCATCACAGAACTCTTGTAATATCACTTTGCGCTTTGTTTTTTTCACGACCTGAACGTTTTGGATTGTTTTTCTCTCCTTTCAAACGTGCTGCGTTTTTAAACCTTTCTATAACTTAAGCAGTTGTTAAAACTTCTCAATAATGGTTTTGTTTCAACCTCAGTAGTTTTTTAGGTTTGAATTATCTTTCAATGTTTTATCAAATCTTGACGAAACAATGGCAACAATATCTGAAACAGAGACAACAAAATCAAAATTTGGATTTACCAAAATCGAGGAACTAGGTTGAACTTGTTCTGTAGGTATGTCTTCAGCATTAGTCAAGTTCTTGGATTCATTCAGTAGTTCTAGATGACTCGTACTGTTTGGCATAACTAAGCGTTGCTTAAATCTTTTTAAATCTATCAGGTTAAATTTTTCCTCTGAAAACTTCTTTGAATTAACAGAAACACCCCTTGGCAATTTCACCAAAATGACTTGATTTTCCAATGTTTGTTGAATGATTCTCAAGTTTATGTGCGATAACTCGTATGGCCGTCATATAACAATAAGTTTTCCAGTTGTGGAAAGTTGTGATTCACTCTCAATTATTTTACTCAATGTACAAGTATAGAATTAAACAAACAGTGGTTCCTCCATCCACCCCTTAAAAACAATAAAAGAAGACAGAAAAGATCTGTCAGCAGCTATTCAAGCGAGAACTGTTCTTGATTCCCGTCCTGAACCCCCAGAAACTGGGGAGAACGTTTTATCCTATTCTCCAATAGCTTTTATTATGGAAGGATCACTACCAAAGCCACATTCGTGAGCCCTACAGACAAATGCAAAATTATCTATATTTTTCTCTTGGATAACTTGTTCTAAAGTTTTATAGAATTTCTAAATTGTTTATTTTTTTCATTTTGATCTTTTCTCACTTTCTGAAAGTGTTTAGGCTTTTTAAAAGATAAAGACGGGTGTTGCTTTATGAAGCTGTAATACCAATCTAAACCTGGGTGACCATATTTAAATAGAGTTTTTAATTCTTTAGCTTTAACAAAATCTGCTACCAGCTCTAGTAATTTTTCTTTGTTGACATCAATATCTCATTCTTGCCCTAGCGTTTAACCATGTACTTCTACTTCCATGCCAAGTGCTGTTGGACGTCCAGTACCCATATGGTTTTCTGGCACATTTTTATCCTTACTATGAAAGATAACGGCTACAAACACGTTATATCGTTCACTAGCCTGTCGATATGTGGAATTTTTAATTTTCAACATCACATATCGCTTTTATGAGATCATCCAGGGTATATATAGCTTATGCCCCATCCTAATACATATCCGGGGCATTTTTTTTGCTTCTGGAATACAATAAAGTTAATTAAAAAACTTAAAACATCATCTATTCAAGTGCCGTTTACAAATATTTCAACTTTGCGTTTATAATTACCCTATACGACAATATGACCCTATACACAATATTTTTATTATTAAAAGAGTCAGAAAAATGATGAAACAATGTAATAGTAGATTAATTTGTTTGTATGTCACATTTTCTAACTACGACTCAAAACATAGCACAATAGTTACAGTCGGGATCTCACATTATTTAAAGATGTTATTATCTGTTTAAGATTTTTTATTACGTAAATATGAATTGGGAATTCCATTGAGAATAGTAAACGATACGTCACTCTGACTGTCAACTGGTTAAAAATTAATCGGCATGATATTGACATTTTACTATGGATCTAGGTGTACTTTTTGACTTCAAATTATTTATGACGAGGTTACTACCAAAATGACAAAACTAAAACTTTTTTTTTCAAATTATTTATTGATTTTTTGAGTAAATACGAGACGATTCCTAATGCGATTATACTGTTTTCTATCCAACATCAAAATTTAAATTTTAGGTTAGTTTTAATGGGCGTTAAAGTTTTGTTTTGTTATTGTTATACAGTGACCGGCAAAGAGTTTGCAACAAATGGGAAAAATTCTTGTAATTGAGATATCCGAAAATTTCTTTTGGCAAATTAATTCAGCATATTGAATGACAAAAAAAAGCATTTTGACAAATGTCATGTAACTCCTGTCATGGCGGCAAATTTAAAAATATCTCTTAAATATGTAAAAGTGAGGTTAGATAACAAGATATTGAAAAATGAGTTGTTTAGAATTAGATTATACGTCTATGTGCAAATTTCCAAAAGAAACTAACGACTTTTCAAAAATATTAGTTTTCCGGCATTTTTCCAGAAAATATTCAGAAAACAAAATTTTTTGCAATGGTTATCTCCTTAGATTTAAATATTTGTGATCAATGTACATTAGAAGTTCGTACGTTGAATAATGATTTTATTACTTTAATTGTTAATTTTGCTTAAGTTAAATAACAAGTTTACCTAATTATTTTAGTTATCTACAAGTTTTAGTAACCTTCAGATCTGTATGGCAATTAATGAACTTGCTCTTCAGAAACCAATTTTTTCTGATGCCTTGAAAAAGACCACCAAGTTAGTCGAAACGTTGGATTAATGAAAAACATTGGTTTTAATTAGCAACCGATCCTCTCTCCTAAAGAAGGCCCACTTCGTGGATATCTACAAAAAAAAATCTTTTGCGTTTGTTTTGCATAACATACCATAAAACCAACAAATAAACATTATTAGTCTACCAATGGACGGTAAAGAACAAAAATATTGTTTTTTTTTTAGAACGAACTTTGTTGCAATGGCCTACAGAAAACAAAAGGCTGAAATTACAAATTTTGAAACACACTTTATACCTTACGAGTTACATAATCCATCTCAGCTTAACTTTTATTTTACCCATGATATCAATTCAAGAAGACTCAGACCAAACACTCATCAACGTATATAATTGTAGCAGTTGAGTTTACACAAGTTAGCGACAAGACATTTTGACAGTTACCAAAGGAGTTCCTCGGGGAAGTGTATTAGACCCACTTTTATTTTCTATATTTACAGCAGATTTGTCATTAGTACTTTCTAGTGGAGTGAATATCATTCAATAGGCGGATGACATTCAACTATTATTATTAATTTTAATAACTTGTGCACAATATGTAATCTAAAATAACTTTGAACCTCTGTTCCATATCTTGTTCGAATGCCCAATTTATATACATTTTTGTGAGAAACTACAGAACGATTTAATGGTTCTTCTATGTATAGTGAATCTTGTTTTGTTGAAGACTTTAATAAACTCTTCTGTAACAATGTGTAACGGTAACTGAGCATAATTTCTTGTATTTTGACCAAATAAAATGATTTGTATTTAAAAAATATACCAAAACATAGCCTAAGATCAAATTATCTAGGCAGACCCTAAGCGTAGACAACAACAACTTGAATATTACAAGACAATCGATTAAATCTTCTACCTCGGATACATTTTATACAAGAAAAACATTTTACAGGGTTAGGTTGGTGATTAACTGCCAGATTTTAGATGTTTTTATACAAAACTATATTTAATAGTGTTGTGTGTCATTTACTGCTTTCATTTGTTTTTGCAACTATTGATTAAGCGCGTACATTCTTCTCAAATTTGTTAAATTTTTACCAGTACATAATGAGTTGATAATGACAAGTGATAGTAGTAACATACTATGTTGGCATGGGTGTGTTGTTACCAAATACAGTGCGAGCAATCGTAAACTTAAAGAAAAACAAATGTTTAGTCGTTTAACGTAACAGAATAGATTGGAACTTAAAAACGTGAGTAGCTACATGTTACAATTACAATTTTGTTTATGTTAGATAAGTACTTTAGCAAATTACTTATAATAAAATATATAAGAATTTTTTATTCAGATACAACACTAATTGACTTCTGTTACATAATTAACGCTAACGACAATAATTTATATAATTATTTTCTTTGCGTAGGGCTCCTTCATAATTATCAAATTAAATTACGACTAACTGTTTATGAAGGAAAGTTAATTGCGTACTTCTAAGAACGTAAGATTCCGATTAAATAAATGATTGCCAGAATGATAAAGCGTTTTTGATTTTTATTTAAACTGTTGATGTCTAATAGAACATCAATCACTTTACGAAAACCCTTTACAATCTAGTTAGGGTAAGGTATTTTTAATTTTGCATGTATTCTTCTATTCGAGGCAATTTGAGTCGTATTCTTTACGTCATACTCTTAGATAAATAGGTTTATTAACATGAAAGTCTTTTCAATTCAATTGCAAAGCAATATAAGAAAGAATTGTTTGGAATGTTTCTTACTATTGAGTGCATTGTTTTTAAACAATTCTACGGAAACTTCTACGGCATAAATTGCTTAAAAATAAAAGCCAGACATGGTCGATTTAATTTAAATAAATTTGATATACAATACTAGATGCCTTTTAGATTTAAAGCTTGTTGAGAAATATGAAACATTTTTCTTAGATTTCTTATTTAAATTTGAAATTTATTGTTTTATGTCAATTTCAAAAACGTTTTTAAATACTAAACGATTAAAACTTCGTTTCAATTGAATCCGTTTATAAATCGTTCACACGTCCAAATAAAAAGTCACCCACTAATTACATTTTTCATAATTCTTCATATAAAACACCGTAAACACCATTTCTGTTCTCTAGCTCACCCGCTAGCCACGTGCCTCAAATTTGGAATTTTCCAGCAGTACGTACTGGTTATAAGGCTGGGAAATCATTTGCAAGTTAGTTTTAACCACATTTTGTTACTTAGACTTTTTGATTATCATGCTACTTACTAAAAGACTAATTTTTACGCAGTACTATTTTATCCACAAATCCTTCCGTTTTTGAAAATATTTATTTGTTTTTATTTTTTATTATTCGGAAAACTTTACCGAAACTTTCAAATTCTTCTTAACAAACATTTACTAATAAATATGTTGTTGGTTTAATTAGCTATTTTCAGAAAACGTTCAATCTTTCCGTTGTTCTGTGAGTTTAGGCCTTTTGAAATGTTCTCAAAAATTTGTAAACTTAGGTACTAATTCCTACGTTTTTGACATAAACTCTACTTGATAAACATCTAAGGAATTTTTCAATTGATAATGCTTTCTTACAAAAATGGTCTCTTCATCTAAATATAAATACTTTTGCAATGGATACTTCAGCAAAATTTGGACCACATGGAATCTCTCAAATAATAAGTTTTTAGACGGCTTGTCACGAAAGTGACACATATTAAAGTGGCAACCTGAGATCGAAACTTCAAAATATCACTGACCAGTTCGGCCAATGGATGAAGTCCTATTCCAATCGTCAATTTTCTAGTTTTATAGTTTATACACAAATTCGGATTATTAGGATTTAAATAATTGCGCACAAATATTATTTGAATAAAATCTTTATTAATAGAACTAGAAAGTTACATTATTAAATGTGCAGTTATTGAAATGTATTACTTTTTTATTTGAATTTTCAAACATTTTTGCCAAATTTGAAGATTTGACAATTGTTGAAGAAGTTGTCATTATGGTTGATTCTGCTTCATTATTCAAGTTATCAGTAATTGGATTAGTTTCTGACGAGGTTTCTGACAAAGTTTTTGACGTATTTTTAACGGCCAAAGTGATTGTTTTAGCAACTTTCATTTTGTGCCCAATAGACCCTGCTATGTAACTTTCCGCCACTGATAAAGAATCCCATCCACCGTGGCGTTTCAGATCTTCAATCGTAGCACCAGCATCCATAAAAATGGTAGAAGATGATCGCTTCATACAGTGGCTCATGTAAGATGTGGGTTCCTCTAAAGCAAGGTAGGTAGCAATCAGTTTTGGGATGCTACCTATCTTGTTGATTTCAAAGGGCTGTTTAGTGCATTTGGCTTGCTGATAATTCAAAAAAAAGCGACGTTCAGACGTATTTGGTAGTCGAAGAGCAGCATATTTGCGATAGATACCGTAAAACTCGTCAACTATCGTGAAAACACGATCCTTTTTATTTTTGGTGTCACCTAATTTTACAATTACGGCCGAACCAACATCAGCTAAATCGTCAATTTTTAATTGGACCAATTCGTTTCCTTGCATGGCTTCACTAATTCCGAACACCAAAATTACCTAAAATTAAAACTTCAATTGATAAAGGGTTTTTGTTTATAGGGATGTACTTACTTTCTGTAACAAATATTTGCCGTCTGGCGCTTCTTTTATGAATTTATTAACTTCTTCAGCAGTTAAAGCTCTCGATTTTTTGGTTTGTATCCTTGCGACATTTTTTTCAGAAAGGCTTTCAATTTAGGATATTGACTAATATTAGTATTCTTGTAAACAATAAATGTGCTCCTTATCATAGAAAATTTCGTCCATTATGTGCTTGAGGCAATTTTTTTCGACAGCTCTCTAAAATATGCAACAGGACGTTTTGCGAAAACAAGAATTTACCCTGTTTTGCTTTCGCCACTCCATAAACTTGCTATAAGCTTTCTCATAGCGTTGCCGGGATTTAGGGGCCAACAACTTGAGGCTGGTTTCAGTTGCTGCTTTCAAAATACTATCTTCATCATTATCCATATTTCAGAGTTTACAGAATTCAGAAATTTATAGGGAGAATAAAAAACAATTTAAAATAATAAACAACATGACCATAGCAACGGTTTAAGGTATCCAGATTATAGAGGAATTTGTCTCCGATGGAATTGGATATTAATAGTATAGTATGCACCAAGGTTGTGAAGTCTGTCATTATTGCCTTAGCACCAGTTTATTTTGCGAGGGCGGTAGCCCCGAGCCAAATAAGGTGCGTAGGCAATAATGGACTTCACAACCATGGTGTATATACTATTTTTCCACTACTAGCCAAATTTAAGCCAAAAATAAAAATAAACATTTTTCTTGTAAAAATCAAGTAGCACAGGAATGCAAATAAATCAAAAGCATTAAAAGCTACATACGTTGATAAACCAACTGCAACTGATTCACTAAACACTTGTGTGACATATTTCACCTTCATTTTCTGAAAATTATTCGGAGTAATATGTAAATTAGTTGATTTAGGAGCCAATCGCAGCGGTTTAGATTTGTCTGACATGTAGAAATTTTTAATGTCTTTCCAAGATGCTTTTTGTTATTAAAGATTATATCGTATTTAATCAAGTTATTTTGCACCGACTTCAATAAATAGGGGACATCGAAGAAATAATAGATTTTCTTATCGTTTACGAGAAGGTATGGTTTTTCCGGTGATACATCTATTCTTTTAATTAGGTTTCGAAAATTTTACTACTGCCCTAACATTGGCACCGCATTGTAGTTGTAGCTTTTCTATGCAGTCTAATACTATCGACTTCAATTTGTCACCTTTACATATCGTATTTGTAAAGATGTAGCACAAGGGTTGTTTAAATTTTTATATATAATTCTAACCATGATCACGTAGCAGTTTGAGCTGGCAAAAATTTAAAACCTACTTTAAAATTAACATTTTGGGGCTCGTAAAATATAATTTTAGTGAAAATTGTTTGAATTCCTCTGTATATCTCCTGCTTCTTAGTGGTTTATTTTTAAGTCCACTTTGGCTGTCACAATTTGTGCTCTGCTTTCGGGAAGTAATCGTTGGGAGATGTTAACTTCAATTGAAGTGCTTTCTTTTCACGTTGCAATTTAAGAATGTTCCTCCGTAATTTTCTTTACCTAAGAGTATTTGAGCTGCAAGCTTGAGTAGTTTTGGTATAGCTAGATACGTAAACGGGCATTTATTGCTTCGCCAATATACCTTGCATCATTTTAATATTAGGTTTCAGAAATTGACACTTGTAATTCATTTAGGAATGGCAAGTGTTCGCCAGATACTCGTTAAGTTTTTAGAGTCGACATTTTTATGCAACAGATCGGACCTTCCAGATTCTGTTAACCATTCAAAACACCTACAACAAAATGTTTGTAATTTACTTAAAATTCTTCATGTAACTTAACTCGCCTGGTTAAATCTCCTTTGGGAAACCTGAAAAACTGATTCTACCATCATATTTAATAAATAAATAAATTCAGGTTATGTATTTGCGGTTATAGGATGAGGGCGCGAATTTTAAACTAATGGTATTTTTTATTCAAATAATTTTATCGTGTTAGGTAATTTTAAGCAGCAAATACGTTAAAGATAATCACCTGGATATACAAAATTATGTTTCACTCGTTTTTGTTAAACAACTATTCTTAGATTCTCAAAAATTTGAATTTGTCCATTATTAACCTAGGTCAACAATAGAAAAATTATTAACCACTAATAGAGAAATTCAACTTCTCGGTTGGCTAGGAGACGCAATAATTGTCCATTTTACAGCTAGTAGTGGAAAATAATTTGTTTCAGTTATGTTGTTTAAACCGTCTAAAAAATATTGTTCCTAACTAGTGCGAAAGTGCAAATATCGTGCTCGTGTCTAGATCTACTCGTGCTCCGCTTAGCTCCACACTCGTGTCTCTCTAGACACGTGCACGATATTACTTTCGACACTCGGTAGAAAAATAACTATTTCTAAATTAAAGCAAATATTTATGGTAGTAAATGGATGTAGTATAAAATTATAAACAACTTTCATACTAATTTTTTCGTTTATAATATTTCTGAATCATTCCATCTGCGTCATATTTACAGAAAAGCTAGTGTAAAAGCAAAACGATTTCGTAGTCAGAGAAAAATGAGAAGCCGCATAATCTGACTTTAATTAAATAGAAAAATAGTTTTATTGAAGAAGCGCACAGTAGTTACTTTAACATTAATGTAATAATTTTTTATAGGTTAACTCAAGCTTGTGCGCATTTAGTGAAGTTATGTTTCATCCTCAATTGCTTTATTTTGAGGAAGATTGATGATGTTTCTGATGAATTAAGTTGTACTGACCTTCAGCAAAAGTGGGTCAAAGCAAGAGAAAAAAAGATTAAGTCTCGGTTACTAACCGAGGAGGATTCACTACTATATCAGTTAGAATCCTGCCATAATAGTATCCAAGTTCTATCATGTTATATACATTTTTGCACGATCGAGCATTTTTGTTTACTTACAGCTTCCGTTTCCACGACGGTAGGATATGTTTACGTCGGTAAGTAATTTAGACGTCGGTAAGTAATTACTTACCTTAAGACGTCGGTAACTAATTACTTACCTACGTCTGTAAGTAAAAATTACTATTATATTGCGTTATTTCTTCAAAAATGTAAACGTCATTTTTGACTTTTCGTTTATTTATTAGAAATTGAATTAATTTCATTGAAGTGTAATTTAATACAATTGTGCAAAAAATAGTATAAGCATCATGAACGTTAAGGGTTTACCGGTCTCCGTCACTTTGTCGTCGACCGGTAAATTTCCTTACCGTGCTTAATACTTTATATACTATTTTGCCCTCATGAACTGCAAAGCACATTGCGGTAAAGTACGGCTAGTATACGGTAAAGTAGTGACTGATTTATCTGATATTTGGAAACGTTTTCAAAGTAAACTAAGTATGAAATCCAATAAATTGATTTTAAAAAATGCACCTGATAGTTTTTTTTTAAATTTTTGGGAGCTTTCTAGTGCTTCAGATGTAAACATAACTTAATTTTTTGGTCAATATTTGCTATACTTGTTTTACCTACCTTTCGCATCTTTTGATCTACAATGTGTATTTTAAATTATGAGGTTGTCAGTTAACATTATTCATTGACAGTTGAGTTAACACCGGCTGACATGTTGAAATGTCAGCTGTTAATTGTTTCCACAACATATTCCGTGTGTAATTTATTGTGTGATGTAAAATTCATTTTGTTTACAAAATACATATTTTTGTAAATTTGTTAGTTCTTATTCGTAAAGAAACTGACAACAGATTTTTCTGAATTCTTGCAATATTCAAGGTGTTTTTGAAAGGTGTGTTCATGGATTTACCAGGGGTTCTCTGGCTTAAAATAGACCGTTTGACATCAATTTATCTACAACCAAAAGTGCACAATAACTTTGCAAAAAAATATATATTGGAAATAACTCAAGAACAGTTCAACGGATTTTGTTCCGCTTTTGTATGCCGGTTGCCTGCTTCTAAAGACGTTCTTCTGTGTAATGTGGAGACATTCCTGATGCCAGGAAAAGTCGCTTTCATACGGGCAAATAATAATGTCAAATAAATGATAATATTTTAACAACCGTCAACGATACGAAACCAAAATAATTGTGACAAATAAAACAAACAATTTTAAAACTTTTTTCTCTCTTGTGAAATTGCGCTAATGTTATTAGTTCAATCAGAAAAAAATTAAAATTGTATCGCGGCAAGGCCCATCCATACGCTTAGAAATTCATGTCATTCAAATTTATCATTGGTGACATTCATTTTCTGGATCTTCCCAAAAATCGAATCTAAGATTACTCACGTTTCTATTTTGTGATTAACTACTTGAAAAGTGTGCTACACATTTGCCGGACAGCCTGATATGCTGTTAGTGTTGGGCTTTTGCAGTGGCAATTGAGACCAATACTGGATGTTTCAAATTCCCTGAGAAATAATGTCGAAACAATGCAGAGAGTACAGCTTAACTTTTTGCGTCGTATTAATTTGAGTACCGCGGAAAATGGAGAACATTTTAAGCATTTGTTGTAGTTTATTTACATTAGTACAAGTAACTTGACGACCTTTTTCCTAATTATGTTAATAACGTATTTTTTGTGTCGTATCGCAACTTGGCGATGTCGGATTGACACGATCACATAGCCTACTAGCAGTCTACTTGAGTTTTTAAGCGTATAGATGCACCTTGCAAGGATATGATTTTAATTTTTTTCTGATTGAACTAATAACATTAGCGCAGTTATTCCCAATATACAATATTTTTTTGGAAAGTTTGACGCCCTCTGGCGCCCTTATGGTGCACTTTTGGTTATAGGTAAATTGGTGTCAAACGGTCTATTTTGAGCCAGAGAATCTCTGGTAAAGTCATGTACACACCTTTCAGAAACACCCTGTACATGGACTAAAAAACAAAGTAGTAAAATTTTTAAACTTTACTGTGCAGTCAAATCGAATTTAATTGCAATAAAACGCTTAGTTCAAATTTGCTTCAAATACAAATCTACAAAATTAATTTTAAACTGACTATTGATTGAAATGTATAACAGGAAATAAACCCTTAAACTCATAACTTGTTTGTAAAATTCCTACCTTATTTATATTCCAAGTATAAGAAAAGATATCCAAACAAATTATTAAGCAGATTTAAAAAGTTCTAACATTACTTATTACGATTGCTCGCGACGAGTATATTTATGGATTTAAATTTGTGTTACAACATCAAACTTTTGCAAATAATTTCAATAAAGTTAACAATTTGAACGAATTTTAAAAGAAATTGTAATTTTCAATGTATTCCTGTTATTAAGCTGCACAGATTAAAATTGCTGAAACCAAACGGAACGTAGTTTTCTTAATGATATTGAGTCAAGACGGCATTTATAAGACTTGAAGTCGAAAGTTCATAGCAGTGTTGGAAAAGGAATTTGGGAATAAAGTTTGTTAAAAGTTATTAAATTTCTCTAAGTTAGAAATTCTTCTTTGTACAAGTTTTCTGTAATCTGGGGTAGTGGTGATTTCCATTATAAAGTAAAATGATGAATACATTAAATGTGGACGTCGTGGAAAAACAGCTTTTTTATATCATCGATCTCGCCTTTATGACTGTTTTTGTCGCAAAACCAAAATGTCTTCAAATCCACAGAAATACATAACAAATTAATAAGATAAAATTTGTGAAAATACTAATAAAACAGTATATACTATACAGCAATTAATAAACATTTACATCAGAAAAATGAGTAAATTTCTGTCTTGTGTTTAAGTTAAAATTGGAAAATAAATCATTAGATACTTAAATTTGATGTCTTTCAACAACGCACGTTACCGAAGGCCCGAAGTCTAACAACGTTCATTTAATTTAGCCCGCGGGATCACGCAGTTTCAAGGGGGTGTGGTCGCCGCACTATTGCAGTGAAACTCGGATTTCTCATAAGTGTTGATAGAATGCCCCTGGGAAAGCAAATACAAGTCTGCAATCACATTGAGGATCGTTTATTGTCTGTTTGTTGAAGGAAAGTCTCTAAACGACTTATTTTAACAATGTTATATAATTATCCACAGCAGAGTAGGGATAATTTCTTTCTAACATGTATTAGTTTGAAAAAATTTTTAAAACTGCAGAAACAAGGTAACGGCGACAATATTTCAAAATTCAATTAAAACATTTATGTTGCACGTATCAACTCAAAATTCTAGACTGTGCCTTTAAAATGATCTTTATGTAGAAACAGAAGATAGGAGACCTAACTGTATAATGAATGCAGACTCACGTCTCCCAGGTACTGTAACAAGATCCTGTAGGATACGGCACACTGAATATGATTGGATGCCAGAGAAAACCTATTTTCTACAAACAAACTTCAAAGGGGCTTTCTAAAAACAATGAGCTTACGAATGAGAAGAAGGCGTCAGTGGCGAATACAGAAGTATTAGTAAATACTACAATGTCGATATTTATTTATGATTTTATGTGCCTTACAAAATTCAATGAAAATAGCTCTACAACAAATAAATTCAAAAGAATACGTTTCAAATATGTAATAAATTTTTAACTCTTGTAAAAAAATTATGCATGAGTAAATTGTAATGTTATATCAATATTAAAAATAAATCGAACGATTGATATACGAATTACAAGAATTTATCACTTTTTCAGTATTCACTGTAAATAAAATAATAAGAACATACATCTACTATTATATTTACAATTATAATCTTGCACAACAGAAAATTAATCATAAATGAAAGTGATAAATAACTAAATTATTGAATGAAAACAAATATCTACATTATTATTTACCTTTTAACACAATTTACTGTTATTTCCATAGAATTCTTAATTGATTATCTTGAAAACTGTTGGTATAACGTTAATAAAACTTGAATTGTGAAAGATTTATATGATCCAAGAGTTTACTCTTTTCAGAAATTAACCAAATAATTTTTATCCATCTAAAAATTGAAAATATAATAAAAAGAACTAGTAATATTTAAAACAAAAACAAAAATATGTAAAATAAAAGTTACTGACTTTAAAATAGGTAATTTTTTGAAAATGAATATGTCATCATGTACAGCGCGAGCCAAAAAGAATGAGTCAAGTTGAATTTCCAGCAAATTTCAAATTATATTTGGTTGGTAGCTTTGTGTTATTTATTAGTGGTGGCAAAACCGTCGAAAACAAAAACATCTCAAAACCTTTCAAAATTGTGTATTAAAACCGATTTTTAAAACCGTTTTTATAATCAATTTTAAAATCTATTTTGAAAATCGTGTTTATAATAGATTTTTAAATTGGTTGATAAAATTGATTTTTGCAATCGGTTTTAAAACAATTTTTAAACGGTTTTTTAAAATCGATTTAAAAATCGTTTTTTAAAATTGATTTTTTAACATTAATTTTTAAAAATTTACATATATTTTATATACAGTGACCGGCAAAGAGTTTAGATCAAATGGAAAAAATTTTGTAATTGAGATGTCCAAAAATTTCTTTTGGCAAATGAATTCAGCATATTTAATGACAAAAAAAAACACTTTGACAAATGTCATGTGACCACTGTCATGGCGGCAAATTTAAATAATATTCCTTAAATATGTAAAAGTGAAGTTACATGACAAGATATTAAAAATACCTAAGAAAAAGTTGTTCAGAATTAAATTATAGGTCTATGTAAAATTTTCAAAAGAAAATAACGATTTTTAAAAATATCATTTTTTCCGGAAATATTAAGAAAACAAAATTTTTGCTTTTGGTTTGCATAAAATACAATAAAACCAACAAATAAGCTTCACAATCCAGTAATTTTTATTTTTTAGTCTACCAATGGACGGTAAAGAACAAAAAACAATGTTTTTTTAGGGACGGACTTTGTTGTAAACTCTTTGCCGGTCACTGTATAATTGTTTTCCAAAATCTGCAGTAATAATTTTGTCATGAACTTTTATAAGCAAGCTTAATAAAATATGTTTTTTATATAAAACCTTAATAAATATGTCGTATTTACAGTAGTACTGGATGTAATTATTATGTTTCTTTTTTTAAATAAAATTCTTATTTTTATTTGGTTCTATCTTATCTAATTTTCTTAAGATCTATGCAAATTTTAACTATTTAAGCAGTTTTAATTTAAATTCAGATTCGTTTAGTTTTTAAAATGTTTAAATATAATTTAACCTCTACCGTTCAAAGAGCAAACCTCTTAGAAATTAATATTATGTCGTTACAGTTAACTGTTGGCATTTTTCTTAATATTATATATTGTAGTGGTTGTCCCATTATTGTTAATATTGTCAATAATAATAGACGCAAGTGTTAAAAACGATACCTACTATTTTTAATAAATTAATTTCAAATATTTGAGGTTGCACGTATATTTTGTAAGCCATTCAATATTTTTGAATTTGTTTAATTAATTTTAAAAACGTGGTTTATACATTTATCTCGTTATTTATCTTGTTTTGTAAAAGACTTTCTTTTACAGTTTTTTACGTTTGCTAAAACCGACCATGCACAAAGCAGGTACCCGTACAAAGCAATGACAGTTTCGTGCTGACAAGTGTTCTTTAAAGAATATTCAAATACATAGTTAACAATAAGGGGATTAAAATATTTAAATCTTAGTTTATCGGAGTAGCAGGTAATATTTGTCAATGTTAGGATATGTTTTTTATTTTTATTTTTTTTATTGTTTGATAATAAAAGAATATATTATTGCTTTATTCATAATGTTTCATAAATTTATTAACCTAATCTCACTAATAAAACCTTATATAAAACTATTAAAGAAGATTTTAGTGGTAGTATACATACATACTTTAAGCGGTTTACACGATCCTGCGTTTTATTCCAAACCTTTTACTAATTGAAATAGCCCTTATACATGCTCATGGTAACCATTTATTTCCTCAAATAATGCCCCAAAAGTCATAATTACTCAGGCAGGGCCTCTGCGCTAAGTTATCAAAAGTTCGATAGTTTGGTCGCTTAAAATGACAATTTAGAAATTGACTTTAGACCACTTTACTTTGTCTGCAAACATTCTTTTTCCGGGTTTTTTATGCGTGTATTTTTTCTGGTAGTCTTTTATTTCGTGTTTTTTTCGATTTTTTAAATCAATTAATATTAGTAACAGCATTTAAATTCGCCATTGCGATTGATAAAAACACTATTTTAAGAATACCTTTAAAAATCAACTCTAAAATCCCATTCATAAAGTCGACTTTAAAATCCGATTTATAAATCGAGTTAAAAACATTTTAAAAATTGACTTAAAACCGATTTTAAAAGTCGTGTTCAAAACCGATTTTAAAAGTCGTGTTCAAAACCGATTTTACAAAGTCGACTATAAAAACGATTAATCAATAAATCGGTTTTCAATTTTTCCGAAAACTATTATTTATTTTTTAAAATTATGGGCGTCTGGTTTAGAGAATTACAATTATTTCAATTAAAACTTTAATTTTAATTACATTTATTAACTATTTCCAAATTATTCTATACAAAAATAAACTCTGACTTTTTCATACTTACCACCATTACTAAATAAAAAAACAGTATTTTATTACACAGCTATAAATTCTTATTATAAACACGTATGTATAACAAAGCCAACAGAAACTTTCAATGAATGTTCAAAATGAGCACTATCACTAGCCAAACATACGAGGGTCGTCCACAAAGTAACCTTTCTTTTAAAATAAAAATTAAACTAATTGAGGTACAAAAATTTTATTATATACATCTTAAAACTACAGCTTTTCTCTATGTTTTTATATAATCGCCAAACAAATTCAGGCACTTAGTATATCTTATAACAGTCTTTGAAATGCCGTCAGCAAAAAATTCTGCCGCCTGGGAACGTAGCCAAAAGTTCATTTTCGCCCCCCTTATATCCAACCCTCTATGGGTTGTTGCATGTCTCATAATTGGTTGGATGGTATTAGCATTGATTTTCCAAACCTTTTGGTAAATTCTCCTTCTTAATTGTTCTTTCTTTTCTGCCTCCTATTCATTATCATAAACTTTTCTGCTCAATAAGGCCCAAAATTCTTGAATGGAGCGTGCTTGGGAAACATTAGGTGGATAACCTTTAGGTACAAACGGAATATTATTGATTTCCAACCAATTTGTAGTTTGCCTGGCATAGTGACAAGATCCTAGATCAGGGCAGAACATGATTTCATCATTTTTGGGATAATCGTTTACAATTCTTAACAATTTAGGCAAACATCTTTTGATATAATAACCTGCAGTAACGCCTTCTCCTCTGACATGTTCTACATATGGTTGCGAAGCACCTGCCGGAGAAATTGCACACTATACCAGCATTTACCTTCATTTTGCTTTTCTTTTAAATCTCACATTATCAGGAGCAGCATTAAAATCTTCCCTTATCTCAGAGTAAGATAATGTATTTTTATCGTCCAAAATAATGGATGTGTTGTTTGCAAAGTGTCGAAACCTTAGTGCTCGACAACATCGTGGAATTTGTTTCAACTGCACAGCTGAGTATTTTGGGCATTTTCTTCTTTTTTCTAAATAACATTCCACTTTTCTTAATTTCCCAATGTACAATCATATGTAAAATCGCGTCTTCCCAATCTTCTTATTAATGCACCAATTCTTTATTTCGCACTTTCTCTCAATCTACGAACTTTGTCATCAGACAAAATCCAAGGCCTTCCACTCTTTGGCTGGTTCAGACAAAGTATTCCTTCTTCGTATTCTTTTATTGTACGGTAAATAGTTGCACGGGAAATATTATCGCTCTGAAATGTGTTTACTATATCCGTAATCGGCCAACTAAATTGTAAATACTTTTTCGGATTTCAATTTTGTAAGCCATTTCACAAAAGTTTTTTGATAACACCTGCCAATATTTATGACAATAAGGCCTACTTGACTAAATTTCAGGCAATAGTAACTAGACTGAATCATTTGAAAGTAGTAACAATTTATTAGTTAATTGTTGTAGAGCTGTAACTTTGTAGGGATGCATACGCAACTCCACTTTCAATGCTCTGTGACAGGTAAAGTAAGGCACATCTATAAAAAAACTGTTAATGAAATTTTGGCATAGAAATAATTTAAGAGGCTATTGGAATTACAAAATTAACATCTAGGGCCTACCTGATTGTGCACCTAATTTTCTCAATGACTTTGTAGAACATTGTTCTATTCACTGTTGTTAAAAGTTTTAGTAAACTCGTAGACTTCTTCTTACAAAGACAATTATAAGCATCGAAACAGCTCTTCGGAAAGAGGCATATTTTCCACTATGAGCAAATAATATATTAGTACAAATATAAAATTTTTGAAGTTATTTTAACCTTATTGAAAACAGAAGAGAGTTGTTTTTTCTAATAAAATAGTTTTTTTATTGATAAATTATCATGCCCTGCTCACTCACCTTAAAAGGTAACAAACATATTATTAGTTTTACCTCATGTCGCTTCAAGCGTTCTCATCATGTACCAACTCATTTTTTTATTTTTATTTTAAATTATTAGTTTCAGTCTACCAGTCATATATATTTGTCATATCAATATGTGATTATGTTTTGTATTTTAATAACCATTATTTTTGCATGCTGTGTTCCATCTTATAGGACCAAACAAAGTTTTATCAATTGATCGTCATGTCGTGGGTATAAAAAGAAAGACTCTTTAAAATAAATAATCAAAAATATAATTATTACAGGACGTATGCCAGATTCTGAAATGAATACAGCAAATTGTTTTTTTGGTAATTTTTTTTATCAGCGGAATTGGAAGAACTCTAACAACGGAACATGGAAAATTGTTAAGATGTGGAGTATCAAGTACATTCTGTCAAGAGAGTTTTGGTACTAAGTAGTTGTACTAAAAACAATAAAATTTGTGTCAACCACTGGTCTGTACGTACGTACGTACCAAGAATTTGAAACCGAATAAGTGCAGTTACCAGGTTTTACCTCTGTTTGGTGAAAATTATTTTTTTACGAGTAAATGATTTTGGTCCTATGAATACGTTTGTTTAAAGTGAGTTGTATTGTAATTAGATTTCGTTCGTGTCGATAAAACACATTTGTTTTTAAACCGAGTTTGCTGGAATATTTATTTCTTTGTCATTTGATATTTTTTTAAATCTGTTGTAGTGTTGTGAATTGCCTTATCTTTAATGTTTGCACAATAACATTTTTAAGAAATGCTTATTTTGGTAGTCACTACATTGTTTTCTTGGAATTAATTAACTCATATTGCCGTTTGGTTTTATTGAATTAATAAAGCTTTTGTTTGCTTTAAGGAGAGAGCTCGAATCACGTTGTTGTTAAAGTAAAATAGGATTTTTTGTTTTGATTAGATCTACAGTACACTGATTACAAACCACGGTTAAATTCTTAATTTGCAGATTGATTATCTTTCTGAGAAATTATTAATGTATTTTTTGTAAGCTTCTTTGTGTATGTAGAAATTAAAATGAGGGAGACGTACTCCCGTTTGTATCTTGATATTTTTAAGTTAGTCGATATTTGGACTCTAGATTATTAACATGTAGTCAAATCATGTACAAAAGCGGAATAATGATCTTAAAATTATACAACCGCCAGTAATACTATTGCAAAGAATGGTTCTTCGCGTTACCTATTGAGAAGAGATTTGTATGCGTGTGTTAAAGTTACGCTGATATTTGAAATATGGAACAATAGTTTGCGAAATTAAAAGATTTTTCATTCGATTAAAGTTAATGGTCGAAACAACGCTAGCGGACTAACTAATATCTCTACCGCGCGAACTAATTAACATCTCTACCCTGCGAACTAAATATGGAAATGCAGTATCCTGAATATGCATTTTTTTCGATAAATTTGCCTTAATAACAGACTGTTTCTATTTAAAAAAGTTAAGTGTAATAACTACATAAATTTGTATTTGGTGTATGCCGAAATTGGATTATTCGTCTTACTAGAAGAACCAACTGTAAGTAATCTAATTGTTTATTCCGGAAAACTTTCGTACCTGAGTGATTTCGTGTGCCGTTACGAATAACCAAAAATTAAGTTACAAAACGTCCTTGCGTTTTTTTTTTGTTCAAACGGAACGAACTGAGATGGGGTTGGTGACTTTCTAGTCCGTTGCTAGATTAATTTACTATAAACAAAACCCACCGTCCCATTTCGTTCAGGAACTTCTTAAATTTTGTAATTAGTGTTTGAGTAAACCCTGTATAATCCCCGTTCATTAACATAATTGAGCGGTATAGCCATTGTATTTTATATTTTGCGTTTGATTTTAAGTAATGCTAAAACGTTGAAGAACGCGACCGTGATGTAATCACACTTGCATTTAAATAGAAAATCATACGTAATTTGTGTTTTTTTTTTGGAGCGTTTTCTTTCGAGTTTTTCCAGATTTTTCAGTAAGCATTTGTTGAACATTTAAAAAGATTTGGAAGGTCCAAAATCCGATAGTGACTCATGATAAAGATTTTTAGTCTTCCAAAGATAAGTGAGATATATTGTGTTAGGCCTACCCCTCGCCGATGAGTTAGTTTAGCACTTGTTGTGTCGTGTTGTTTATTTTTGATTTTTTTGGTTTAACATCATATAATTATAGAAAAAACTTAAATAGAATGAATTTATGTATTTTCTTCCAAAAACGTTAACCAGGATCCTGTAGAACTATTTTTAGCTGCATCCGAAGTCATGGTGTGAGAAACATTAAATAAAATTAAATTTAAAATTTGCATCTTTTTAATATTTAACAATATTGTTGTAAATGTTTTATGCAATTACCTAATTGTACTATCTTTTTTGTAAATTATTATCAAAGCAAATTTGTGTGAGTGTGTTGAACTGATAAGGATAAATCCGCATAGAACTGGGGCCACCACAGCATCAATACTCACTGAGTTTCAAAACAAAATATCCTCTTTAAAAAAGAAATCACGGGTAACCTATGCTCTTCAATTGCACAACTATAACATGATGCACTTGAAAGTATCTAAAAAATTAAACAAAACTGTTTTACTTTCCAAAACTCTTACTCCACCAACCCCCGCTACCTCATATGCAGCCATCGCTTCTTCGGCTTCTTAGGCAAAACTTATTATAAAACCTGTAAATTTAAACCAATCAACTGTTAAAACCAAGTGCGAAAATTTAAAAAAAGTTGATCTTTTGGCTTCAGGTATAGAAATTAAGCAAGTCAAAACCATAAATTATAATGGAATTGTGGTAAGCTGCTCTAACGAAAACCACTCAAAAAAATTACAACAAGCAGCCGAAGAAAATCTACCCGAATCATATAATATACATCAATTAAAGCCGACCCAAATCAAAATAAGAATTGTTGGTTTTTCTGAACGCCTTCGCTCTGATGCGTTCTTAAATTTTATGAAATGTCAGAATGCCAAATTTTTTAACGAAGATACATTGTGCAATGTGATTTCAATCATCCCGCTTAAAAATAATGCAGCTGTTTTTCAAGCAATTATCAGTACTGATGCAATATTGTATAACAAACGTCTAACAGCTAGACATATTGGTTTAGACCGGTCAACAGTGTTTATGAAGATGCTACAATTGTAATAGTTACAATCACTGTACTATTCGCTGTCCTGACAAGTGTAAGCCAGTATGTCCTTTGTGTGCCAAATCTCACATGGTTAGAAAATGTAAAGCTGCTTCATATGACTATAAATGTGTAAATTGTGTAAATTTTAATAGTAAAAAAAAACATCACGTGTAACAGTAATCATGCGGCCTGGGACCGGGATAAATGGACCGCTTACAAATTAATGCTTGAGAAAAGTAAAGAAAGTTTATTTGGAATGTCAATAACTGTAGGTTTAAAAAACTAGAAAAACTAGAGCGTCTCAACAGTTGTAATGAAATAATTAACATCCGGACTCCTCAAGTTGGAAGTAATATAAATATGTCGTATTTTACATGGTACTATCAAAATGTAAGGAGCCTGTGCTCTAAATTAGACAGTTTCTTTCTAAACGTATCTGATTCACATTATGATGTAATTTGTTTGACTGAAACTTGATTGAATAATGACGATAGAAATTTTACAGTCACTGCTCGTTCCAAAGGTGGTGGAGTACTAATTGCCACTAAACACACAAATATTATATCTTTGAATTTAGATCACTTTACTTAGTCGACATAATAGGCTGTAAAATTTCACTCTCAGCCTTTGTTGTAGTAAATAGTTTCGTAATTTACATTGCCCCTAATTTGTCCTTAAATGATTTTTCCCATTTTTTCAAATTACTTGAAGGATATATGTCATAGTTGGACAATGTAACTATTAGTGGAGACTTTAATGTACCGGACTTTGTTGCGTCTACCAATGATACAAAAACGTGTTATTAAATAATACAATAAATTATCTACACTTGGTCCAGATTAACAACGGCTCTTAAATCTTGTATTGAACAATGCAATAACTCTCCATTTTGAAGTTAAGCAAGAATCTTTGACACTAGTTGAAATTGATCCGTATCACCCTGCTCTTGCTATCACTGATTATTTTTAGGAAAAAGTATGAAACATTTTCCTTTCAGCAATAGTACACAACTTTATAACTTTCGTAAAGCTGATTTTATGAGTTTATATTAAGAGCTGGGTTGTACTGATTGGTCTTTCTTATATGATAATAAATTTGATGATGTAAATGATATGTGTCGGGATTTTTACGATAAGCTATACCTATTACTTGATAAATTTGTTCAAACTTTAAAATCCTCTACCGGTGTTTATCCGTGCTAGTTTTCTTCTAATTTAAAACGAAAAATTGAAGATAAGAATCGTTCTTACAGATTGTATAAAAAGTTTAGATCACCTTATTGTTACGATAAGTTTTCAATAATTAGGGGTAAAGTAAAAACTGTAATAAACCGTGATGATTGCTTCACTGCTATAAAAAATTTAAAATTTAATATGTGCTCTGGGTTGGATGGTATACCTGCATTTTTAATTAAGGACTCCGCGTCGGTGTTGTCCCAATCGTTTTTGTTGTTGTTTAATAAATCTTAAATACAGCTGTTTTTCCAGATATTTGGAAACTTTGAAAAATATGTCTGATTTTAAAAAAATGTGATCCTGCGTGTGTCACCAACTACCGTCCCATATCTATAATCCATCTTTGAGGCGTATTATTACAGACAAACAACATGGATTTATCAAAAGCAGATCTACTTTAACAAACTTGTCTTGTTTGACCCAATATGTATCAAATTACTTAGATAAACGTGGTCAGGTTGATGTTGTGTACATGGATATGTCTAAAGCTTTTGACAAGATAACACACAGTATATTACTTTCTAAGTTAAATTCTCTTGGTTGCTCGGTAAACACTGTAGACTTTTTCAAGTCGTACTTAAGTAATAGGCAGCAAGTTGTCCTGCATTTGTGGCGTTTCTCAAGGTTTTAACTTGGGTCCGCTTTTGTTTTAGGATTGCAGCTTATTGCAAAGTGATTTGATTAATATACTCTGCATGGTGCGTAAACAATGGATTCAAACTTAATATTTCTAAATGTAATGTAATGTCTTTTTCAAAAATGTTATAATGTACTGCAGTTTCCCTATAAAGTCAATCTAGGTATCATATTTGATCACAAACTTAACTTCAATGCCCATATTAATTCAATTGTTCAAACATCTTTAAAATTTCTTGGGTTTCTAATACGTAATACACATTAGCATTATTTATTACTATTAATTTTTCAATACAAAATTATGTCTTGTTTGTTGTTGATGTAATACATTTGTAGGTACTATTATTATTTGTTTTATGATATATTATTTCTAATTTGTTCTTAATTAGGGATCAATTTTTCTGTTGGGCAATAAAGAGTTATTATTATCAAGTAAGAGTAAGACTCATAAACCGTAAGAAATACAAAGTTGGTTAAATTACAAAAAATTAAGTAAGCGCCATTTTATGCTTATTTCAAATATGTAAAAATATCTAAGATACCTTTGACAGATTCTGAAATATTCTAAAAAAACTGGAAAAGTCCAATTTAAAAAATTGTCTATAACGTTTTTACTATCGCAGCTATTATTTTAAAATTTTATATTTTAACATTGTTTGACATGACACGTCTGGTGGGATCAATTGTTATTTTCTACGCCTACTAGTTTTTGAGATATCATATTTCATTTTTCTTATGAGATTTTTTTATCAAAAAATAGAAAATTTTTCTCTTTACAACAATGTAATACATTGTATCATTATTGTTTAGATACTACTCAAAAGAAATTAAATAAAAAATAAAAATAAAATAAAAATTTTGTTCAGAAAAACTAGTCATTTATTGGAAAAATAATCCCAATATTTGTGTGTTTCCCAAAATTTAGATATCTTGTTTTCAATAATCGATGTAATTAATTCTTATCAAAAAGATCTTCGACTCCATACAGATAATTTTTATTACTTTTACTAATTTAAATTATTATTTAAAGTGTATTTATTATTTTTGCTAAACATTAATAACTACTTAATACCTGAAGAGTAAGCAAAAAATAAATTTGAAATTAAAAACTTAAACTAACAAAAAAAAACTTAACCTAAGTACTTATTTATTTTAATTATTGTTCAAAATATCGTTGTTAAAGACACAATTGTGTTCTCAAATACATTGCGTCTACGGATCTTTGTTGATCTATGTTTTCAGACGGAGTGTAATAAACCCGGTCCTTTAAACAACTCCACATAATAATCCAAGCAAGGAGATCGAGGGAGCCAAGCCAGGTCCATGCGTACCCATCTATTTATTAAGAAAACAGTGATTTAAATATTAGGCAACCGCAGCACAATTATGGGGTAGAGCCCCATCTTGCCGAAATTCTCTCAAATTTCTTATATAATTGAGAGGAAAAGTATCCAGTGCTTCCTCAATTTCAAACGGCCCTCTAAGCAAATCATCTAATATTTCAAACTAGACATTTAAATGATATCTCACTTGAGACCTGGTCTCGTGTACCAAATTGTGTTGCAAACTAAAAATTTGAGGATCAATTGCAACTAGAACAATGGAGTTTATTTCATTGACTTGTTCCTGTCGTGCTTGATACCTTACAAATCAAAATTTTATAGATTCGACCGATTCAAGATATTTATTTTATCATGCATAAATAAATAAGAATCTGAACGTACCTCTGTCTAAGCGGTTTCACACTGCCAAATTCCGTCATGTTCCGATAAATTTTTAGAAACTCTATTCTATCGGGTTGGTGCCTCAGTTTGTAAATGCTTTCAGCAGCTTGACGTGAGTTTAAATTATTTCTAATATAAACTCTTACATATCTCGCTTCTCAACAACCGAAATTCTGACCATGTTTCCGCCAAATAATTTGTAGACGTAGGACTTTTATGAAGTTTTCTCTATTTTTTTATACAAAAATCCAATATGGCACCCATAAGAAAAGAAAGTTTACTATAAAATCAGGAAAACTTGAGTAGTATAGGAGTGGGATTCAATTACTCTCTGTACATGCAATTGCACTAACGATAAGTACACGGCGTGTACTTGCATGTGCGAAGAGTGGTTGCGATGGTATATACAGTACCTGCATGTGTGCATGCTTAGTACATTTTCAATTACTCTCGGTACTTGCCGAGGCATAATTGGGCCCAACCCTTTCCGCCGCTCCCCATGATGAAGTATTACATACTTTCTGTACATGCAATTGTGTTACTTTAATATTACATTAGTTGAGCCTTTGCTAGATAAATGTTAATTCTTGCCGAGAATGTAATCGAGAACATGGAAATGAAATTTTGCAACAAATACGAACAGTCTATCTTATTATGCATTAATTTAAAAGAAAAATCAAACTGATGTATACCCTCCTGATTACACATGAATTAATGTTGAATGTGTTTAGTAAGATTAAGTGATCAAAACCCATGGGTGGATAAACATTGTGAATCTTAAAACACTGAAATTTTAGAAATTTTCTCTGTACACTTTTAATGGACAATACATGACAGTCATAAATTGGATACCAAACGATACTTAGGTACTCTAGTTTGGATCGTACAAAAAAAATACAATGTTATTAAAGCCGAAATATTTAAAAAGTCTTTACAGCTACGTATTAAAAATCCCAGCATTTTATAAGCGGAAGAGACTATGTTGTTGATGTGGTATATGAAAGTGAATCCAGCATCAAACGTCACCCCCAAATCTTTGGTTAAATTAGATTTAGTTAAAAGTTCTGAGTTTATCGTGGAACCTATGTGCACTGTTTTTTTTTTAAATCAACGCTTCTTGGAATATTAATAACAAACGCAATTAAGCTCTTATTAGTTTAAAATAGCAACCACTTACTTTTTTTCCGAAAGCGCGAAAATCTGAAACCACTTGTTTTTTATCGACTCACCTATAAATTACTCAGTTGTTTTAAATAAATCATAAAACGCTTTAGAATTAATTTATTTAAAAAACAAAATTTTGATATTTTTTTATCGGCGTGTTACGTTTGACGCTTGCGTTCCCACTTAAATTTTGCAGCAGACTATTCATTTTGCCCAAATCCGTTTTTAAATTACGTATAGAATCATCTCTAGATTTAACATCGGAATCTAGGCGAACATTTAATGTTTTAATATCGGATTTTAATTCGTTCAGATATCGTCCATTTACATACGGATTGTCTTGAATTGGTTGTTTAAACATATCTCCTGCGGCATCGCTCACCGTTGTTTTTACATTATCGGGAATCACTTTTTGAATAATTTGTTGATATCTTTGGTGATCGTTTGCTGGATGTCATTTATTTTATTAACCGCTATTTTTAATTCGGCGTATATAGTATTCACATAAGCGTCAATAGCACTTTGAAGTTCACGACTCGTTGCATCCACGTATGCCTTATTTGCAGCGTCTGTTTCAGTTTGTGGATAGCCGGCGTTTCTCAGTTGCATTTCGTTAAAAAAATATTTATCTTCCAAATAAGATTTTAATTGATCGCGTTATGTAAATCTAGAGGGTCTGCGATGTTAATTAGTCTTCTATTTTCCACGTCGTAGTTGTCGGCTGTTATTTGAAAACCTACACCGGGAGAACCTCGTAGTGATGATGCAGTCGACGACAACATCGACGTCGATAACGGGCGCCCAAATTTATCAACAGACATGTTAAAGCGATGCTTTATGTTTAGTTTGTATCTCCCCGGATGTCGTTATAAACGTCTCTAAGACAGGTGTTGATTGCAACAACTTTTTTTGTTTAATGTGTTCCATTAAATACACCAAAACTTGACCTGTCACTGATGCTGCTACATTAAGTTCTACAATACGATTGTTGAGTTTCTCCATTGCCCGTAAGATGGGCGAGGCTGTTGGTGATGTCGCGAGCTCCTCTATGCGATTATGTATGTGCACCAAGCGATTTGATAGATTAGTTTTTCTCAGAAGCGGATTTTCATTAAACAACTCTTTGAATGCTGCATCCATTTTCGTCTTGACATACCCCGGTAGCGCACTTAAAAGAGTAGCGATTTCTTCATTCACCGTTTTTTGTATAGCGTTGATTTTTGCGATTAGAGGTTCGATTAATATGTTTGCACAATTGCTCGCGTTGTTATGCAAGCGGCCAAATTTGTCTATAGACGATATTATTGTTTTGGGTATCGATCGAACATTTACTATAAAATGCAACACGATTGCTGTTATATAGTATAAGGCATGTTTTCGATGTAGCCGTCTTCGTATAATTCTTCTAAAATTGATATTTTTCGTTTCTGACGCCACTGTTTCCAGCAGTCTTCTCTCTCCACAAAACTTGTAATTTATCCATCAACTCGTGAACATTGTTCCAGTATCTGTACTCAACGGGTTTATTTCTGAATTTCTTAAACAAACCTTGTCCCTCTACGCCGCTTGACAGTGAATGATACGACAAAGATCCATCACTATCATCATCACTGCTATCATTATCATTTCGTTCACGACGCGCCTGTTTTTTCGTATTGTGTAATAATGGCTTGATCGTATTTTATGGCTCTATTTAATCTAATCGGGCCGTCGGGGTCATACGCTCTTCTATAAACATTTGTATCATAAAGAATGCTCACATACTTAAGTTCATCTGATTTGTGAATCAACTTTCTATCTGATTTTTAATTAATAACAAGACGAGGGTAATTCTGCATTTGATGAAGAATCCGACGCATCCACAGCTGCTTCGATTTCTTTGCTGGCTGATTCGTCTTCGCTCTTCAAGTTTTTGTTCTTTCCACTAGCATTTTTTGAATTAATTGACGACTCTATATTAGTTAGTGGTGTTATTATCAGTTTATGCGTATTCTCAAATGCTTTTCCTGCATCCAAACGTTGACGTTTAAGAGCGTTGTATTTTTTCCTTATCGATTCTCGAACTTGCTGTATCTTATTTTTTAAATTTATTTCTTTGGAATCCATTATTCTAACTCGGACCGTGTGACGCGTGTTTGTTAACTTTGATGACTAAACAAATTCAACACAATACCAATATATATTAAGACGATTCTAAATTCGCACAACTACGGTGGTTCTGATTCATATGTTTTTCGCGATGTTTTATATCAAGAGTCGGTGCTAGTATGACATCACACTGATTTATTCTTTAACCTCGCTCGGTCGATTGCATAAAAATGCCAGCGTCCTTTATGAGCTTGCTTATGCTCCAATGACATGTGAGCATGTTCGATAGTTACAATTGTAGAAAATCGAACTTTTTTTTTATCCATAGTGCCGCATAATTGCTTACAATATATCTGACCCATTTTTACTCACAAGCATATAATAACAAACTAAACAGATTCTTGTAGCTCTTAAGGTAATATAAACTCGTCGAAACCCTTTTGATAACGTCCGTCATTTATATTAGCAGCGTCTTTGTTAATCATTAGAAAACCATGCGGTGTAGCGCACCTCACTCACCTCACATTTCTTTAAAAACCTGCATGCTAATTGTCGGGCTAACGTGATCATCGTACACGTGTTGCAGATTCAACTCATCCTGCTGGAAATGGAACATTTGCGTTATCTCGAATCAGTTGCTTGGGTATCCTGCTATACAACAGCTTGTATTTATCTTGGTTTAGTGATTTGGAGTAGACGTAAACGTTTTTAAATTTTAGACCGTTTGCGTCAGTTAAAAGACTGAACATTGCCTTAGTTTTTCCCAAATTTGATGGACCTGCGATGATGGCTCTTACTGTATTCGGTAGTAAGACACCATGTTTACTCGGTTTGTCGCTGCTATTACATAACATCATTAATTCATTATTATGCACGGGTAATCTATACTTTTGAGCCACAATTTTTATTTTCCTCAATTCGACCTTATCGACTAGGTTATTTAAATCATACTAAAGATATTTTAGAGTGTACATGCATTTTTATTTATTTTCAAAAATTACATCGTGTGTATATGAATATTTTTGTCTTCTTTTTCGATTTCTCTTGCATATTGATCATATTACATCCTTTTGACCTCGCTAGTTATCGGGTTGTATTGGATAAGGGCATCGTGGATTATTAGGCAGTATGCTCCCATATTGTTTTCAAAGTTTGCTGCGGATTCTAATTCCAGTTTAACGTCCACAGTAGAATTTTTCAAGTTCTCATTCTGATTGGCACAGTCGATTATAAAGATCGGGCAATTTTTAAATTGTTGATAGTCGAATGTGGGAATGCAGATTGTTGATGTAACATTCGAACCGGCGCATTCTCCGCCAATATTGCATTCATTTCGATCATAATAGTCACGTTGAAAGTTAATGTAATTCCTATACGCCAATGCATACTTATTTGTGCCAAAATCCAAATTCATGGATTCATACGGATATCTCTCAGAATTAAGATGTAATCTAATATCTGTAATATCGCCACTGTCAAAAACGCTTGTTTTACCATTTTTTGAACGCCTCTTTTGGTTTTTCTAAAGAGCCACAATAACCCATCGGGATTTCTCTAATTGCGAAGACGTTTTTATTCGCCATGTATCAGTTTTAACCTGTTTTAAAGCGGTATAATTCCCATTGACAAAACGGCTTGGTGATTACAGGGTTTCTATTAATTTTCTCGAATAGTTTCAGCTTTGCTCTATCGCTGAGCTTTAAGTGCGGCACTTTCCATTGAATTTTCGATAGCGTTATGGTCGCATCAGCCTCCCCATAATAACAATCCAAATCGGTTATCGATTTGATCAAAACAAGCTCCTGCTTTATATTCACGACAACCTGTCTATAATGTTCGGCAAACTTGAATACGTGCTTCAGAGGCAAACAAACCCCAAATTTTTTGGCCAAATCCGCATCGTTTGCGCTGAATTGCAATTCTGATTTCATCTGATGGTTCATAACTATTAGATCCATAAGGCAAGTATGTGTGAATATCAGATCTAACGATTGAATCGTCGAAATGAGCATCGCCGAAAATATTTAATTGTTCGCTTATCCTTTTTACCTATTGTTTCACTTTAACACCGATTGGTTTAAGAAAAGTTTTTCTCTCGCAGTCAAGAGATTGTTATCGCTCTTATTTTTTCTTTTTCTTACTCGATAATGCGCGTGATATCTGTGATGATGTGTTGTTGTTGGCTTGTTTATTAATGGATCCTTCAACGGTTGATTTATTTTTTATAGAAATCGGTGTTTTTTTATTACCGCCACAGATCTGTCAGCCGCAGTTTACAACGGAAAAAGTGTTTTTACTAAATTTTAATCTCATAATTCTTCCTTCAATTCTAATCTCACAGTGAAAGGCTCGTCGTCGCCAAAATCTATCGGTTCATCTTTTGATTGACCAATCTGATGCTAATATTGCCTATAATGCGGGTGTTTAACTCCAAATATTGGGTATTGTTTGGTATTTTATCCAAACGATATCCTGGTGGTACTGAAATGTCTACTTCGTATAAGGTCTTTGCAATTCTCCCGTTTCTGTACGCTCCTTTTATAATATTACACTCGACGTGTATGTTGGTGTGCTTTATTATTTGGATATCCAAGGTAGATTTATGGTTAATATTATGGGTGAGGATTTTGGACTCGAAACCAAGCATACGACCGATATTTCCCGGTTGTGTAGTCAATAGCATAAACACTCTGAAGTTTGCATTTCAGCGTATTATTGTTTGCCCGCAGCTGAAATATTATTTTTGTTTTTTGTACAATAATCAGCAACCAGTTTTTTTTTAAATAATTGTTAGGTTTATTTTGTACGATCCATGTGGTATACGAAGGACTTTATGAGGTTTTTTAGCTGTATCATTATCTATATAGTATAATTTATCGTTGCCGTCGTAAATATTTCAAATAGAATTACACCAAAAAAATCCAACCAGGCCAATCACATGATTGTATTTTTCATTTAATTCAATCGGTGGATAAAAAATCGTGCGACGCTGTATTACCAACACCCTCCAAACTGAACGTTATCGACATTGTAACTGATTAATGATACATGTGTATAGATATTTTATTTATTTATGCAAAATTTGTGTACAGTTTATGAATGTAGAAATTTAAGACATAAATGACTACAAATTGCACTATCAAATTCTTGGTCTCTTTTGTAGTTGTAGTAGACCTCGCATCCCCGAAAGTACTTGATTAATTCAGATGGTGGCTTTACATCACCGAAGCTATCATAATACCATACACGCGATCCTCGTTTCTTATAACACACCCAATGCGTTCCTGGTCTTCGAACGCTATCCAGGTTTACAATTGCTGATTCGTTTACAGCAGGCCTGTCTTTTGGTAAATTATCGCTCATAAATACATCCCTAAAGTATGGTACGTTTCTAGAAAACTTTCGCAAATCGATATCGGTTAACGCTCTTTCGGGTAGCTTTATTAGTTTTGAACCACGATAGGGATTCAGATATAGCGCAGAACCGGTCTTTGCATATGGCTTTAGATATAATGCAGAGCCGCGTTTTCCGTATGGCTTTAAGTATATGCCGCTGTCTTTCTTCCCCAGAGCTATAGCTTCTATCGTGCGGTTATGTCGAGTAGCTTCTTCAGCACGCTGCTTTGCGTTTTTAGCATCGTTAACGGCTCTAGCTATTCCAGCGGCACCACCAGCAAGCGCTCCAGTTGCAGAAAGCCCGGCAAATAGAGGTATTACCTCCGCAGCCATTCACATAATTAGCCGTAGTATTATTCTTAATTATCCGGCGAACTTTGTTGAACGACGCTCTTGCTCTTTGTTTCTTTATTTTTCGCGTCATGGTTCTAGTTTTTGATTTATTCAAACCCATGCATAATGACCGCTTAGCCCGCATAGCTGCACTAACTGCTAGAGCAGCTGTTTTTTTGCCAAAGCTTGCGTCTTTTGACTTGAAGCGCTCCCAAGCTTTTGTTGGAGCAAATGATCAGCACGATGTCTTGCAGCTAAATCGTTAGGACTGGTATTGTAGCTGATATCGTGTGATTTGCAGTGCGAATCTAGAACGTTAATACCAGCATCACCTCTGGTCAACCGTTTTTGTAGCTTGGGCCTGGTCCACAATACTGATACCCAGGCAGGTGTAATTCTACAGGAAGTGTGTTAATTAGACTGTTTATAACACCAGTTTCTTGTTTGCACTTAATTTTTTAACCTTCTTTGATGCTAGCATGACGCCTCTTGCTCAACAAGTTCACATTGCAAATATATTTATACACATCTCATAAAATATTTTTCATCTTACAGGTTTGATTAAAAATTACTTACTCGGCAAATATGTATATATTTAAAAAAAATACATCATCAGTGCTTGGTTTCTAGCGCATATTTTCCGCTACACACGACATAATAAAACTAGGTCGGCGATATAAAACCTCCATTAAACATAATACATTGTGCGAACTAATATTACATTCATTGTTTAACAGTTTTCATACGTGTCATAAACACTCCAGTAGTCATAGTCGTAGTCGGATTATTCCAATGTTTTCTTCTTTCCCTGCTCGATTGCAACACGCTTGATTACATAGTTGTAGAACGCGTCCAGCCCGAACAACACAAGTCAATCTAAATCGCATTTAAAAGATGTCAGAAAACATCTAAACTCGTCTATGGAAAAAAATGAAATATAAAAGATGTAAATTTAATGATGTTATTTAGATTTGGGTAAGATAGATGTAATAAAGATGTATGTTAGACGCAGGAAATATGATGTTCGGTATTAGATTTACTATAGACGTATGTTAGACATCAGAAATGTAATGTATTGTATACATAATGATTTACTTACGAGAAAATGGTCTAATTGGTTTTGATTTAGATGTATTTTGAATTTTAGTCAAAATAAGTTAAAGATAAGATTTAGATCGTAAAATTGTATCAAACATAATATACATTTTAGAAACAAAGTTAATTGAATGTTGTCTTACACTTTTATTTATATTTTCTGTTTCAATTATATTTAGAAAACTACAATTTACATACGGCTAATTGTAAAATGTAATAAAAGGCTGTAATTGTTTTATGGATTATAAAAAAATTTGCTGTGTCTCATTGGAGGTAACCCAATTCATTTCTTTAGTAAAGTAAACGTAAACGCTAATAAAGCAGTAATTTAAAATATTAACGAATATTAACTGCGATAACTTGCTTGTTTTGCAAACGTGTGAAGTAATCGGAATACATAACATACACCGCAAATTAGTTGCATCGCCTCTGTTTGTTTTGTCTACATACGCGCTTTTTAATTTTGAATCTGCTTCAATCATTCAACGTTTTACTGTGGTCATCGTTTGAGTGTGCTGTTTGTGTCTTTGTTTTAAAGGTAAGTTTTTTGTATTATTAATTCTCCAAACTCATTAAAAATTACTTGCACAACTACTTGCACTTTCGATGGATTTTATTTTTGGTTGGCGATTAATGATTATGAAGCATAAACTCATTTAAATAAACCAACATCTAAATCTAGTCAAAAAACCGCGTTCTTATTTAGAATTGAATAGATATTATTTATTTTTTGAGCTTAGGTAGGTAACCTTATTACCAAGTTAAAAACGGTTTTGTAAAACAACTAAATTTCGGAGATTTTGTTCAGGCACGTGGGGTAAGTTATTTATAATTAGATCAACGCGTTATCAAAATGACATCAAACGTTACAACTGCTAGAGCGAATTATTTGATTTTAACCTTGTTTAGTGCATTGTAACATTTGCTTAAACAAAAATGCTTAATGCTAATGAGTTTCATAGGTGATTTACGCGTGCTTTCATTTAGGTAGTAAGCATTTTGTTAACTTGTCAATGTTATCTGTGATTATTAATCAATGCTGTTATCTACTTATTTTTATTTTCTATCATAAATGTGCAATGTAAGCTAGCTTGCAACGCCTCAGGACGACATTAGTAAGTTTTGAGAATTGCAGTGTTAACGTCACTATCTTGAACAACCATTTTAACTTACGGTACTTTATGTGTACTCCAAAATACTGGAAAATTGAATACACAAAATATCTACCTTTGAATTAATTTTCTCTTTTGTCGATATTTGCAGCAATATATTTTTGATGCAAGTATTTCATCGAAAGTACTGTATGAAAATTTTGTGCAAGTACTTAATACGAGTAACTTTGGAGAACTGAGAATATTGTGTAAATACATTATTTCTCTTAAATAAAGTGCTTATTTGATTGTATTTTTAGGTACTGTACATATACATAATTTTGGTCCTTTTGTTTTACATAAAATAAAAATAAATGTATCGATCTAATAAGTTAATTTCGAAAAGACATTTAAGGAGACGAGTAAAACGAATGTTAAACAAATTTTAAATGAAATTAAATCAAACACAAATTCAAATCAAAAGATTAAGTTTGCATCTGAAGTACCGAATCTCAACAATGATCTTAACCAATTCCTATTCGACTCAAATCTAAATATTCCGATACCGTTACCTTCTACGTCGAGAGCTCCACAGAGAAATAATAACCCTCATGAAAACGCAAATACATCACAATTTTTTTCAGAAAATACTATACCTATTCAAAATAAAATAATTGTTGAGAGTAATATAAACGGTGAACAGCGATTATTTTTAGATAATCTGAGACAATGGGCTTGTAGAAATAATATTACTCACAAAGCATTAGGAGAAATAATACATTTAATAAAACCAAAATATCCTTTTCTTAAATCTGACCCTCGTACACTTTTAAACACACCTCGATCTTCTACAAGCATTAATTTGAATAATGGTGAAATGATATATTTCGGTGTAGAAGTAGAATTACAAATTTTGCTTAAACATATCCCTCTTGAAAAGAGAAAAAATGTACTTTCCTTGCAGTTCAATATTGACGGAATTTCCCCATACAACAATAGTACCTTAGAAATTTGGCCAATTTTGGGTAAATTAACTAATCTTGGCGATCAAAACCTTTTATCATAGCGATTTTTGTGGAAGAGGAAAACCATCTCCACTGGAAACATATCTGGACTCATTTGTAACTGAGATGAAACTATTATTAAACGATGGATTCCTCTTTCAACATCAACAATTCCACATAGAAATACTTTTGTTTTGTTGCGATGCACCCGCCAGGGCTTTTTAAAACAAGTAAAGGGACATAGTAGCAAAAATGGTTGTGAAAGGTGTGCTATTGAATCTCATTTTAGTGAAGGAAAACATTTTTATCCGGTTAATTTGCATTTTAAAAGCGAAATGATACAGATTTTGTGGAAATAGGTAACGATTCGTACATTAAAGCAAAATCTCCTTTGCTAACGCTTAATATCGGTTTGACTTCTCAGTTTGTTTTGGATCCAATGCATTTAGTTTATTTGGGCGTAGTACGACGATTACTACTAAAGTACTGGATTGAGGGTAAAAAATTTAAAATCGCAAATATTTCATTATTAAATGGGAAAATTAAATCAATGAAGTTTACAACCGACTTTGGTCGAAAATTGAGCCCCTTAAGTGACATAAAGCGCTGGAAAGCAGTAGAATGTCGAACTTTTTCATTGTATTGTGCACCAGTTCTTCTAAAGGATCACCTTAACCCTAATCAATATAAGCATTTTTTATGTCTTCATGTGGCTGTTACTATATTGTCTTGTAAATTATTTGTAAGTAAATACTTGGAAGTTGCTAGAAATGCTCTTGTAACATTCGTTAATGAAAGCCCAATTATATATGATAAATATTTCGTTGTTTATAATGTACATTCTCTTACCCATTTGTGCGATGACGCTGAAAGATTTGGGCTTTTGGAAAATTTTAGCTGCTTTGAATATGAAAATCTTTTAGGTAAAATTAAAAAATGATACGTGGCACTAATCGTCCATTACAACAGCTTCATAACAGATTAATGGAATCGAGAAATTTTCTTTTCAGGCCTATAAAGAAAATGGGTATTATTGTTAAAGGCATAATAGGAGAAAGCAATGTTAATTATTTCCAGTGTACACATCTAATTACTGATTTTTATGACATCTCAACAAAAGACCAAATAATTTTGTTATGGTTAATAATAATAATGTAATAGTGATTAAATCAATATATTGTCTTAATGGACAATATCATATTTCTGGTAGTAGCTTTAGATATCAAAGAAACCTTTACAATTATCCAATTGATTCTTCCATTTTAAATATATATTATATTACAAGCGAATTACACATCATACAAAATATTCCTGTAACTTCGATAAAATGCAAATGTTTGGCACACAAATATAAGGAGGGTTACGCGGTGCTTCCAATTTTGCATACCTATACTTGTTAAACTGATCATCATTTTAAAAATTCTAAGTAAAATTTGGGTAGCCGTATGGTTAAAAAGTTTGTTACTCATATTTTTAACCATATTCTTAACGTAATCGTTGTTATACCATTTTTAAATTAGATAGTATGTACACTCAATAAAGAAAAATGAGACAGTAAGGTTTGGTAAATTAAATGAACATCTACTTTAAGAATTAGGCTCACCTACATTTAAGAAATTGTTTAGTAATAAGAGTAATGTTATACATGTTATTTCCGACGACAATTTAATTAAAATAATTCCAAAAATTGTAACTAAATTTCTAAACTGTCTCATTCTTTTCTTTATTGAATGTACCTACTATTTGGGGCGGTTAACTACGTTCATATTTTAATGCCACACGTACTTTAAATTGTTTGGTAAGAACTATTATATTTCGTAAAGTTTATGGCTAAAATAGGAAATTATTTAAAAGATGGTATTTTCTTGACAAACTTATTCTTTTGATTTTTATTGTATAGCACATTAATTATGTACTAGACTCACCTATAAAAGTGTTTTATTTTTGTTTTAAGTAAACATTATGTACGCCGTGGTGGAGTTTTCTCACGGTAAAGAATGCGCCGTAGTTCCCTTAATATGGATTCAAGGCGATAAATGTTATTGGCCAGTAGTCACTAATATTCAACAAGCTGTAAATTTATGCATGCCGCCGAAAACATCATGGCCTATCTATCCCATCAAAAAATTTATTGTACATGTGGTAAGTACTTTCATTTTTTTATTTTTCTTAATTGATTTATAATTTATGTTTCTTCAATAATGTATTTCTTTTTTGTAGAACGTTTAAATGAAGCTGAAGCCAAACTGGACGACGTTATAAGCGCGGCTACTGAATCAGATATATCTTCAGAAGACAAAACGGTCTTAGTAAAAAGAATTTGAACAATGAAGAGGAACCAACCAAAGGAAACGAAATTGTAGATGAACGGGACGACGAAGAAGTTTTTGCATATAACTCATATAATGATGAGTATTTGAATTCCCCAACTGTTCAAGGAAGTACTCGTGATTCGATTTCACAACGTTTTTCATCGTGTACACCATCATCTATTCCTTCTTCAACCACAACGTTAAGATCAACGGGCGTTGAAGAAAAATTAATAACCATGATAGCAACTTTGTCGGAACAAGTAGCTCAAAATTCATTAAGAACACAACAAATTTTACGTCTCCTTTCTCAGAGTGACAAAGTGGCATTAGAAAGGCCAGAAAATTTTCCAATTCTGCCCGTTAATAAAAGGAAAGATTTTAAGAAATTGGAAAGTATGATTAGAGAAGACACGGCTGCTTTTAATTACTTGGTAAGCAGAAACCGTTTTTCACTGTCTTCTTCTTCAATCTCTTTCACACCCCCTTCCTTCTATGGTACCTCGCTACTTTCATTTATCTCATCTATCCCTCTCATTTCTTCTATCTTTCAATTCCAGGTTTCATTTCCGCCTCTCGTCGCCCTATTGTCTTTATCTTTGTATCGTTCTTTTTCTCTCTTTTCCTATTTTAAGTTTATTTATATTGCTTTTTTAGGCCCAAAGACTAAGTACATTGGGGGGAACTACGGTACGCCAAGTTACGTCATCAATTTTGAAAGCAGTGATAACGAATAAATTGGCGAGAAAAATTTGGGCAGGGAACAACAATAAGCTCGCGTTTAAAGACACTAAATGTATAGAAGCAGTGCAGTGTAAGTTTTATAATGAAATATAATCGCTTTAATTACTTTAATCATTATTATAGAAGATTGATTAATAAGGCCAGAGTGCCTTTTAACTTGATGTTGTTGTAAATGGTGACTTGAGAACGCACTTTAACAAAATGTAACTCAAAACATTTGTGAAAGTTGAAATAAGTTAATTTGATTTATTTAAAGCTCGATTATTGTATTGCTTTTAGTCACTCGTATAACAAAAACTTTATCATTGATTACTCCCTTTCCTTGTAAAATTGAAATATTAATCTTTTGATCAATTCAATTAATTGTTTTTAATTACAGCTGCAGTGTTTACTACACTAAATTACGACAAACCAAACGATCTAAACATGGTTAATATTAGAAAGCCACTCAGGATTGGTTACGCCTTTCTAATCAGCGATATAATTATAAAAAAAGAGAAGAAAACAAGTAATTGAAAATACAATGTAATTCAATAAATATAATTTTTTATTTGTCTTATGAATGATATTTAATGTTTAGTTTCATTTGTGTTACGTTGTTACTAACGTTTAAGTTGCGTTAAATTTTACTCCTTTGTTGTAATTTATCAATAATAAATGATATTTTCGTGTAATATTTGATTTTGGTTTGTTCTGTAAATCATTTAACCTAAGTCCGTATAACTTTTGTTTAATAAAATGCATATTAAATTATTAATATATTATCTTATTTTCGCTTTAAGCAATTCAATATTTATTTATTTATTATTTGACTAGTTTCAACTCAAAATTATTGTGAGTCTTCATAATACAAAAATATTTTTCTACAATCGTTAAATATGACATTTCGTTTTAATATTGGATTGCTTAAAGCGAAAATAAGATAATATATATAAATAACCAATATTTTAATAATGGATCCTATATTCATTCATAAAATTAAATTATTAAATTCATTGATGTCTATTTAATCTACATAGTGATATCAGATTGCAATATATTTCTTATGTTTTATAGAGTCAAAAAGTATTCATTTATGACTTCTATTAAAAGTGAGCACAAATTGATTTTTTTAGACGTAATAAGTGTATACAGATATAGACGTCTATTTGTAATCTAATCAAGCAGGTAAACTGTAATCGAAATTGGACGTTTTATTCAGGTAAAAAATGAATATCTTTTAGACGTCTACTAAAGTATATTTTAATTTTATCTAAATCGGATGCAATATAGACGTTGATGACGGGGACATTGCGATGTTGAAATGACATCGCACAATCAGGCAATTGTGACCATCTATAGACGATCATAGTGACATTAATTATATATTTTTAGACGTATACGTGTTCTTCGGGAGGTTATGTGATAACTCCAACCGATAATTAATTATATATTTCAAACCAAACATGCAATCCACATCCCACTTATTTAGAACACAATTTTTATAATTACCTGTTAAAGTAATTGTGATTACAAAACCATTATCATTACCGATGCTGCAACCAACTAAATGAGGATGATATCCTGTAGTGTAAACGATTTCCACATTGCGAGATATGACAGTAGTTTTACTTATGCACTCGAGAGGTCCGTCATTAACATCTACAAACTCTTGTCTAAACTCTTCGCAGACGGTGTTACAGAAAAAGTCGTTCATCAGATAATTGTGGAGTCCCATTAGCGTCTTCCATTCGTCAATGGTTAACAAAACATTGTTTTTCTCTTGATCGTTGTAATGCACATTGTACGGACAGCTTGCACCGCATACACCATTATACTCTGGGCTGTTCCAAATTCTAATTACAGGTGTAAGTTGCAGATAAGTACTGTACCCGATTTCTATATATTTTCCATCATTGTCATAGTCTAGCTTGTAGCAGGTCGCGTTCACCAGCTTCTCGTTCAAAGCGCCGTGTACTTAGTGCAATTGCATGTACAGAGAGAATTACTCTTCAAGGGATGGTGTGTCATTAGACAAGCCATGGGCTTCGTCTCCAAGGGCCGGTGTTTCATTGGATCAGTCAGGAGCTTCCTCTTCAAGGGAAGGTGTAATTGAAACAATTACAGAAGAAACTGCTTCAAATAGTAGGATGCAGCACACCTACCAGAATATTCCTAGAGTTAGAGGAATAAATACTAATACAGGGGAAAACTGTAATATTACAGTTACCTTTAATAATTGCACCTTTGACAAGGATGTCATTAAGTAATTAGTCAATGAGGATAGTCTAATAAAATAAATTATGTAGTTAAATTACTCATATCGTTTCTATATTATTTTTATATCGACTAATAATTACCAAGTTATAGTTCAAATCAATGTACCTAGGTATTTTAGTGGAAATCACTATGTTCATGTTAAACCTGAATCTATAAATGTCTTCACCTTCACCTTTCACCATAATCATAGGGTCTTTGTTTTCTATGATCATAGGTAACAGATAATATTCACATAACTTGCTCATAATTCAGTATTCATATTTACATAACTACTGCGCATACGCAAATTTGAAATTAATGTTTTACCTTTACGTTTTTTTAGATCAAATTTTAAAAACTACAAAGTTGACAAAATTTAGAAATTTTTGTTTACTGTATTTAACAACCAGACAATTGTAAAAAGAAGATAACCCATAGTGATTAATCTGGGTATTTTTTCTAGAAATATTTCTTTTTACGTGAAACTTAAATTACTTGGTTTACAACTGCTTAAATTCATGTAGTTGTTTCGTATGGGTATTAATCAATGAATGGTATTAATAGTTGTTCTCAATAACTGTATTTAACAACCAGACAATTGTAAAAAGAAGATAACCCATAGTGATTAATCTGGTATTTTTTTCTAGAAATATTTCTTTTTTACGTGAAACTTAAATTACTTGGTTACAACTGCTTAAATTCATGTAGTTGTTTCGTATGGGTATTAATCAATGAATGGTATTAATAGTTGTTCTCAATAACGACAATAACGACAAATCTTATTGTGTTATATTGGTCCTACGATCCTAAGAAGTCGTACACCTAACAATATTTCAACTTCAACGACATGGAAAGAAGCCTCCAATATAATTATGTGGATTATCGACTGACCACATGTAGTTCTGTACATTTATCACTAACTTGATACTGCATTTTTGCCAAATAATTTAAATCGGGAACATCAAACCGAAGCAACTAATGTTTAATTTGAGTGTAAATTTTTGTGCAGTAGTAAAGAATGTAATTAACTATTTGCAGTGGATGTTTAGTGTTTATTTGTTTAAATACATAATAAAATATGGGAAAGACACATAAGACAGCATTCGTATATTTTATTGACAACTGGTTACACATTGTGGAGTCTACGATGTCAACACCATCTGATTAAAAATAATCAATTGTTGATTGATCTGTAAAAATATTGAAATTTCAATATGTGTATAAATATTGGTTATTCTTACCATACAATATGTGCTGTTACCGTATTTATAAGTTCATATTATCTTAAGATGTATTTCACAGTTTTAACTAGTTTTGACAGTTTTTAAATAACTACATTCACCATTTTTCCAATGTCAGGGTTAACAACTGTTACTAAAAAAATTACAAGAATAGTTATTTACGTAACATGTGCGGAAACAGATTCTTTCGGGCATAGAGTGCCTGTTTGCACGAATTCCCGAATACTGTTTACGCACAAGTTGCGTATGCTATTTTTGCACGGTTTTTCGAAAATCACAATTTCAAATCTGCTACATTATAATATTCCAAATACAAAAATTAATTAGTAAGCTATGGTGAAACGCAAATGCACACAATCTATAATACAAATATTGTAGTAGGCGTCTTATTTTTTTCATTGACAGTCTATATAATCAATTTTCACGTAATTATATAAGTCAAGTTATAACGCAATTGAAAAAAACTCCACCTGACGTACGGGAAGCTGCAAATAATGCACTTGATGTTTTATTACCTCAAAAAATCGAAAAGTCGCTATGAAATGGAATTCAAGAAGTTCACTTCCTGGTGCATATCTAAAAGAATTAACAACCACTACTCAGAAAACTGTTTGTTGGCTTACTTTCAAAATATAAGTGAAAAAAATCACTATGGTCCATTTACAGTATGCTGAAATCATGTTTAAATGTAAAGCATAATGTGAATATCTCCAAATACTCTAGGTTACATGCGTTTCTTAAACAGACCACTAAGCATCACAAACCTAAAAAATCGGCTGTCCTAGAAGATGATCACATCATAAAATTTATTTCTGAAGCCCCTAATCCGAAATACTTACTAATGAAGGTATAAAAAATCTGTTACTTCACAATCTAAATATACGTTATGTAGGTGGCTTTAATAATGGGTGTATCTGGTGCCTGCAGACGAGAAGAGCTGTGTAAAATGCTTACAAGCGATATCGTTTTCAAAGACGACATAATAATGGTGTCAATTCCCGAGACAAAGAATAATAAGAGTAGAAAGTTTGTCGTTACCAAATTTGAATGGATACAAATAATTCGAAATTACCTAAAAATAAGAGCAAGATCAAATCCACAAACTCACCGTTTATTTTACACTTATCGTAATGGTATTTGTAAAATATGCCCGTGGAATAAACACATTGGGAAAAGTTCCATCGAATATTGCTCAATTTTTAAACCTAACAAATTACAAAGACTATACAGGGCATTGTTTCCGCAGAACCAGCGCTACATTACTGGCAGATAAGGGAGGCGACATTCTTGCACTAAAAGGCACGGGGGTGGAAATCATCAGCTGTGGCTGAGTTACGTAAGACTCAACTTGTAACAAAGTACACATCGCAGAAACTCTTACAAGGCCCGCACCATCCTCACTGTGCCTTCCAGGTCCATCTTCAGCAGAAACTCTCACAGGGCCCACACCATCCTCACTGTGCCTTCTAGGTCCATCTTCGTCTCTGCCTACATCAGAATCATCGCAAAACTTTAATCGAACAATAACAGATGTGCAATCGTCTACTTACCCTCTGTCTCAAGCTAGTCAGTTTATGGGACCCGGAGTTTCATTTTCAAAGTGCGAAAATTGCACAATAAATATTAAAGTATTCAATTCTTCTAAATCTAAGAAATAATAATAATAATAAGTAGGGTTATGTACGTTATGTTAATTTTTTTACCTGTTCTTTGTTTGTCATCGAAATTAAAACTTGTCCATTCAATTTTATTTTATTCCGTAATTACTACTTCTATAGGATAATATCAAAATTCACAGAATAAAGAGAGCCAAACATGGGCCAAAACAAAAACGCATTTGTCATCTGACAGCAAGGTAAGTCGGATTCACCGGGTTTTAGGTATGACTCATCGCTACAAATTGTATGGATCAATCCAGGCTCGTATGTCGTAACTAATAAATAATTCCTACTGTAAATTTTGTGTGTAATCTGTCAATTCAGTTTGATCAGCTGTTTCAAACTAATTAAAATAATCATAAATATGTTTTCGACCAGAAGTGTTCTGATTTTCTCTTCATTTTTTTAAATTGTGTCATTGAATAAAGGTTGTGGGAAGTTCTAATAATTATAATTTATTTATATATTTGTACAGTTGGAAATGTTACATTAATGTATGCGAACAAGATGTCCACGTATAAAACTTCTTAAAATAATTTTACTTTAGTGTTAAATGCAACGTTTAGTTTTGAGGTACCTATTTAACTGAAATTTAACAATTATTTGATTTAAATACAGTTTTATCTACTCAGAATTGGTTACTGTACTGTGACGCAAAATCAATCAACGTTAATAAAACTAATTAAAAAGGATCCGATCTAATCAGATTCATCTGCCCCATATTCCAAACTTAAACTTTGATTACAACCTATACTAATAATTAAGGGTTCCACAAGTTCAAACCGCTGCTTCCCACCACTTCTTCATTTCTTTTTCAGCATGTTGAATGCATTTCGTCCAATATGTACCATCTATTCTTTCGAGGGATTGTTTCCACACTTCTCGTACATGTTCATCGGTGTACTGTGAATTCAACTCTCCAACTTTTATTATAGTACTCCTTGCAATTAGCCCAAATTAATTCGATTGGGTTAAATTGGCAATGATACGAAGGTAATCTTAGTATCTTATGGCCGTTTCTAAGTGCAAGCTTAATAAATTTTCGGTTTTGGATTTTCGTTAACTAATTGTAAAAGTTCTCGTTTTAACATTTTTTTGATCATGCATTACATTATGCTTTAATAAAAATGTACACAAATCATGTTTGGTCGAGGAAGCATTGGGTATTTTTTCTTTTAGTGTTGAATGGTAACTGGCGTTGTCTAATATAATTAAACTAGGTTTTGTTAAATTTGGTATCAAATCATTTCAAACCATTTCTTAAACAAATCTCCACACATGTCACCATGATAATCTTCTTTGGGGATTTAGATGAAAATAGAAGTGAAGCATTAGAAATAAAGCCGTTCCAGTTTCCTGCATGTACAACAATAAACCTAAACCAAATTTTAATTTATTACTTGTAAGTATAAAATCAGGGTCAAACATTTTGCCTTCTCCAAGTGGCTTTTTCTTTATGCTTTGTTTAGAAGCATCATGTCAACTCCTTTTGGTGAACCTCTACTAAATATCCAAGTTTCATCCATATATACAGGGTCATACAATGCAAGATCCTTCTCAGTAAAATATTCTCGTAAAAATCTAACACGACTTGCTGAAATGTGGTTTTGTTCAAATAAACCACGTCTGCCATCATCAAGTTTAAAGGAAAATCCAATATTATGTAAGAGTCCACTTTTGCTAAAGTTGAATACACCAGCAGTAGCAATTTCATGTTGCAATGTTGCAACAGTAATATGTTGCCCTATATTATTCATAATTACTTATAAAAAAAACTAATTTGAGCAATACTTACGATTATTATGCATATCATAAATTGTACGTTTAACCACATCTTTCACGAAGTTATCAACGTCACAAGACTTTGACTTCCTACGTTTTTTTTTGGCACTACAGGTTCTTCGTTCTCCTTCACTTCATTTCTTTTTTTTAATCGAAGATACAGTATTTATGTTAACGCCACATGCTTCTGCAGTTCGCTAATAAATGAAGCCGTAAGATGAAATAGTATTTTTAATTCATAAAATACCTGCATAACTGACGTGAAGGCAACAATGCAGCACCGTTGTCACGTTCTCGCATAAAATAGTCCATTACTTTCATAATGACTGCTTCGGTTTCCAATTTCTTTGGCATTGCAACTATTCCTATGCTATCATAATAATCATTAATTTATTGTTAATACCATGTACTTACTTAATCTGCCTCGATATAATAATTGATTAGTATTGAAAAATACTGATTTGAATAAAGGAAAATTTAAAAATTCCAAAACGGTGTGGCAACCTGAGTACGAATGTAAGGTTATGACAATGTAAACAAAGAAAATTATTCGACGTACGTTTTCTTGTTTGCACATAAAATAAACGGCACGACATACGTTTCTCAATTGCATTTTGCTGATATTTTGATTTACAGAAACAGAAAACTGTGTCACGTCGATTATCATAGTTTACTGCAATGAGTCATACCTAAAACCCGGTGAATCCGACTAGTCGGATTCACCGGGTTTTAGGTATGACTCATCGCTAAATGTATGGATCAATCCAGGCTCGTATGTCGTAACTAATAAATAATTCCTACTGTAAATTTTTGTGTAATCTGTCAATTCAGTTTGATCAGCTGTTTCAAACTAATTAAAATAATCATAAATATGTTTTCGACCAGAAGTGTTCTGATTTTCTCTCATTTTTAAATTGTGTCATTGAATAAAGGTTGTGGGAAGTTATAATAATTATAATTTATTTATATATTTGTACAGTTGGAAATGTTACATTAATGTATGCGAACAAGATGTCCACGTATAAAACTTCTTAAAATAATTTTACTTTAGTGTTAAATGCAACGTTTAGTTTTGAGGTACCTGTTTAACTGAAATTTAACAATTATTTGATTTAAATACAGTTTTATCGACTGTACACTCATCTACTCAGAGTGGTTACTGTATTGTGACGCAAAATAAATCTACGTTAATAAAAATAATTAAAAAAGATCCGATCTAATCAGATTCATCTGCCCCATATTCGAACTTGAACTTTGATTACAACCTATACTAATAATTAAGGGTTTCACAAGTTCAAACAGCTGCTCAATATCCCACCACTTCTTCATTTCTTTTCAGCATGTTGAATGCATTTCGTCCAATATGTACCATCTATTCTTTCGAGGATTGTTTCCACACTTCTCGTACATGTTCATCGGTGTACTGTGAATTCAACTCTCCAATTTTTGTATTATAGTACTCATTGCAATTAGCCCAAATTAATTCGATTGGGTTAAATTGACAATGATACGGAGGTAATCTTAGTATCTTATGGCCGTTTCTAAGCAAGCTCATGTATTTCATAAATTTTCGGTTATGGATTTTCGTTAACTAATTGTAAAAGTTCTCGTTTTAACATTTTTTGATCATGCATTACATTATGCTTTAATAAAAATGTACACAAATCATGTTTGGTCGAGGAAGCATTGGGTATTTTTTCTTTTAGTGTTGAATGGTAACTGGCGTTGTCTAATATAATTAAACTAGGTTTTGTTAAATTTGGTATCAAATCATTTTCAAACCATTTCTTAAACAAATCTCCACACATGTCACCATGATAATCTTCTTTTGGGGATTTAGATGAAAATAGAAGTGAAGCATTAGAAATAAAGCCGTTCCAGTTTCCTGCATGTACAACAATAAACCTAAAAACCAAATTTTAATTTATTACTTGTAAGTATAAAATCAGGGTCAAACATTTTGCCTTCTCCAAGTGGCTTTTTCTTTATGCTTTGTTTAGAAGCATCATGTCAACTCCTTTTGGTGAACCTCTACTAAATATCAAAGTTTCATCCATATATACAGGGTCATACAATGCAAGATCCTTCTCAGTAAAATATTCTCGTAAAAATCTAACACGACTTGCTGCAATGTGGTTTTGTTCAAATTAATAAACCACGTCTGCCATCATCAAGTTTAAAGGAAAATCAATATTATGTAAGAGTCCACTTTTGCTAAAGTTGATTACACCAGCGGTAGTAATTTCATGTTGCAATGTTGCAACAGTAACATGTTGCCCTATATTATTCATAATTACTTATAAAAAAAACTAATTTGAGCAATACTTACGATTATTATGCATATCATAAATTGTACGTTTTAACCACATCTTTCACGAAGTTATCAACGTCACAAGACTTTGACTTCCTACGTTTTGTTTGGCACTACAGGTTCTTCGTTCTCCTTCACTTCATTTCTTTTTACAGTATTTGTGTTAACGCCACATGATTCTGCAGTTCGCTAATAAATGAAGCCGTAAGATGAAATAGTATTTTTAATTCATAAAATACCTGCATAACTGACGTGAAAGGCAACAATACAGCACCGTTGTCACGTTCTCGCATAAAATAGTCCATTACTTTCATAATGACTGCTTCGGTTTCCAATTTCTTTGGCATTGCAACTATTCCTATGCTATCATAATAATCATTAATTTATTGTTAATACCATGTACTTACTTAATCTGCCTCGATATAATAATTTATTAGTATTGAAAAATACTGATTTGAATAAAGGAAAGATGAAAAAGTTCAAAAACGGTGGCAACTTGAAGTACGAATGTAAGGTTAAGACAATGTAAACAAAGAAAATTATTCGACGTACGTTTTCTTGTTTGCACATAAAATAAACGGCACGACATACGTTTCTCAATTGCATTTTGCTGATATTTTGATTTACAGAAACAGAAAACTGTGTCACGTCGATTATCAATAGTTTACTGCAATGAGTCATACCTAAAACCCGGTGAATCCGACTATAAGCAATTTGTTTTTTATCGTTTCGATACTATAATTATGCCATTAACACGTTAACCGCCGTATGTACCGCGGGCTGTCACACCACTGCTGTTCCGGTAGAGCCGACTAAGAAATCTGTAATGATTCCGTAAATTGTTTAGGCTTAAAATGGTATTAAATTTACAGATTTCTGTAGGAAAGTTAGTTTCTCTGATATAATGTAGATAGGGTTACCTAATCCGACAGTTTTCTCTCGTGACCGCCGGCGGTCATACGGCGTGGTGGTAATGCAGTAATTACCACGTGTCAAGTGTGATTGTTTTAAAATGGCTTCGCGACCTTCGTGTAGTAGTTCCAGAAATGATAAACGACCTTTAAGTGATGCTGAATTACTTCATATATGTGAAAACTGGGAAAATGAACATTTCGGTGGAAATAAGTCGGATGACCAAATTTCTAGTAATGAAACAAGTTCTACTCCTAGTGAAAATGAAAGTGACTACAGTGAAGACGTTTCAACTGATAACGAGAATGATGAATTTGAAAACGAAAACACCGAAGGAAGATTAGCAGGTTTGTTTTTCATTTCATTTTTTATGTCGTGTGTATCGTTTTATTATTGTAGACGTAACTATTACACCTACTAATGGTTACCGTTACCGGAAACTACCAACAGCATTTCCAGTTTCAAGAACGTAGTGGTGTAATTGCAGATATTCCCGACAATGCAAAAGCAATTGACATCTTTTTTCGTTTTGTCTCAGATGATATATTAGATCTCATAGTGAGGGAAACTAATAGAAACGCTCAACAAACATTGAATAAACGGCAACATACACGTTCCAGTAGACTGTCGTCTTGGGTACCGACTAATACAATAGAAATTAAAAAATTTTTTGGACTTTTGTTATGGATGGGCTTAGTTCGACATCCAACTATTGAAAGTTATTGGAGTCGAAATTCAAAATATAAAAACGATATAGCGCCGATCACAATGCCAAGAAATAAATTTGAAATGTTGTTACGTTTTGGCATTTTTCCAACAACGAAGAAGCACCAGAAAATGATAGACTATTCAAAGTACGCCATATAGTTGAACTATTAACTAAAAATTATCAAACAATTATGAAACCTGATTTGCAAATTGCAGTCGACGAAACAATGGTTCCATTTAGAGGCCGTTTAATATTTCGTCAATATATTCCAGGAAAGCGACATAAATATGGAATAAAACTATTTAAGATGTGTGGTTCTGAGGGATATACATACAATTTGATGGTCTATCAAGGAAAACATGAAACCGGAAAACATGATTTATCATCTCATGTTGTGATGGAACTGTGTAAAGACTATTTAGATAAAGGGAGAATTTTAATTACTGACAATTTTTACACTAATTTGCCACTTGCACATGAGCTGTTAAAAGAAATACTCATTCACTAGGAACAGTACGAAAAAACAGAAAAGGGCTTCCAAAAGAAGTGGTGTCTGCTAAAATCAATAAAGGTGATGTTGTTGGTAAAGAAATGAACAAGGAGTGGTAATAGCCAAATGGCGTGATAAAAGGGAGGTTTTAATTTTGTCTACACATCACACATTGGAGGTAGTTAACACCGGCAGAAAAAATCGGAAGAAGGAGGACATTTGTAAGCCAAAGTTTATACTGGACTATAATGCTGGAAAAGCTGGAATTGACCTAAGTGATCAATTGTCTAGTTATTCTTCTCCTGTACGTAAATCAATTAGATGGTACCACAAATTAGTAACAGAATTACTTTTTGGGACATCTGTTGTTAATGCATACATAGTTTTTAAACTAAAAAATCCAAATTTTACAAATGTTTCTATTACAAAATTTCGTGAAATGTTGGTAGATTCTTTGCTCCTAGGAAATAATGATGCAAATAATATTGAAGAAGAAAAATTACAACCACCCAAAAAACAAGGAAAAATAAAGCACAAGTTACAAGAAACTATGGACAAATGTGGAAGAAACAGAAAATTAGAAAAAGATGCTATGTTTGTTATAACAAATTAACTGCATCAGAAGGAAGTAAGATAGCTGGAAAATTAGCCAAGAAAGTTTCGACATATTGTTCTGAGTGTCAAAATAGACCATTTGTTTGTATTAATTGTTTCCCAAAGCACGCTAGTACTTAAAAAATCTTTTTAATTCAACTTTTAACAATTTGTTAATTGAATTTTGTCATTTACTTTGCTGCTTTTATTTTAGACTGTTACCGTCAATTTTATTTTTTTTCGTATTTGTGAAGTTTCAGTAATGTTTGTGAAACGAAATAAAAAATTTAAAAAATATATTTTTTTATTTTTTTACGATTATGACAACGAAATAAGAAACAACAAAAATGACCGCGGGCGGTGCATATGGCGTGTCAGAAATATTGTAGTGTGACCGCTGGCGGTCACATGGTAGAGGGAATAGCCAGTTACTAAAATATACCGTCGGCGGCTAACGTGTTAAATAGAAATAGAAATAGAAAAAGTTATTTTTTTGGTTACTTATTGAAGAGTTTGTCAGATGTATATTTTAGAAATTTATATTAG